>APFE031392763.1:121771-229325 GCA_000404065.3 Pinus taeda | reverse complement strand
ATATGGTGTCGGGAAGTAGGATCACGCAACCAAAATGAGGGTTTCCCACGTAGTGCCACTCCTAAAGTTCGTAGCCAATAGAGGAGAACCACAGGACTAGGATACAAGATTAACCACCAAGTTGGGACAAGGGAACAAGAGTACAATCCAAGCCCATTCTTTCCGCTGAATCCCCCCACCAATACATGTCCAAATGTGTTCAAGAAAAGCAAGCATAAACACCCAATTACATAATGAAAATCCATACCTTCGAGTTTGGAAAACCCACTTTCAAACATACAACCATAACAGATGGGCAAGGGCACACAATGGTTGGCTCAGGTGACAGAGAATGATGGCACATCAAGCTATCTGGTGACTGCAAGGGGTTGTTGGCTATCGATTGAAGACAAATCTAGGAGAAAAATTCAACTATGGGGGTCACCCACTAGTGGTGGGTAACAATATCCACAAAATGATTACATTAGAAACATGCAAGGCATTTGAAATATCAACTATAAGTTTCCATACTATGACAAACTTACCATTCTTGCAGAGGCACCCCAATGAGGAGATATGCAAATTAAAAATTCACCAGCATGCGACTACAAATCTTCAGTAGATCCAAGATTTTCTCTCTAGGTTGGATGCACCATTTAAGAATGGGGCACAATAGGAAAGAGGAACCTATCTCTAGTTCAAGCACCAACACTTTTATTAATGCAAACACGGACCGATAATTAATCCCAAGTTCAACTGCATTTTAAAAATAGAAAACCCTAAAATTCAGGAAATACCTAAAAAATAGGAAATGATGTCGAGAACATATTCAGAGCAATAATCTAATAACCTTTTTTCAATGAATGTGTTCACCATGCTAATTCTGTCTCTCAACAACTCAAGCTTCCCTTTGCTGGGGATTTTGTCACAACATCAACTAATCATGAATCTGAAGAAATATACTCAAGGATGTCACCTTCCTTTGTACCCTCTCACAGTAAATAATCTTTGACCTCAATGTGCTTAGATTTGTCATGGAAAACCAAATTCTCAAAAAGTTCAATGCAACTCTAATTGTCACAATAACTGACTATGGACTCCAACATCTCATTGGTAAATGGTAAACCCAATGATCAATTTGTGAAGCATCTTCACAAGTAGCAGATGAAGTTGCAGTGTATTCTCTTTCTGATGAGCTAAAGGAAACTACTACTGTTTTGTGCTAACCAAGATATCATACTTGTACACAAACTAAAACAGCAGTCAGAAGTGATCTTCCATGTCTACATATCTCTGACAAAATCTAGATAACAAAAAATGAAATAGAAACTCCACTTGCCATAATGAATGGTGCCCTTCAAATATCGAAACACATGCTTAGCATTCTTTCAATGGTGTGGCTTGGGCTCCATGATGAATTGGCTTAATGTATTCATTACATAACATATACTTGGCCCATAATTTACTAGACACATCGGTGACCCAATCAACTATAGATACAAGATTAATATCAACCAATTTTGAATCCCCATCACAAGTCAATTTTAGATTTGAATCCATGTGAGTAGACATCAATTTGTAGTCCAACCTCTTAAAATCCTTTCAAAATTTCCAAAGCATACTTCCCTTGTTAAAGGCAACTACAAGTCTACAACCTACAAAACCTCTAATCCAAGAAAATAATACAACAGATCAATATGCTGCGTGCCAAATTCACTAGCCAATTTCTTCTTGCAATGTGTGACGCGCTAATTAGAGTGCCTGTAAGGATAAGATTATCTACACATAGAACCAAGACAAGTAGATCAGATTTATAAGGTCGAAATAAAGATTTGGATCTGCAAAAGCCTCGGAAAATTCTAACCTGCATTACTCGTCAATCCTAGTATACCATGCCTATCGTCCCAGTTTTGGCCCATAAAGAACTTTCTCCAACTTGCAAACATGAATGTCTCACCCATGTATTTCAAAGCTGTTTCACTAATTCCACAAAAAGGCACTCTACAGCCGAGTATGGGGGAGTTGTTGTCACATAGTGTTACATAACATTATAGATTAAAAAATAACTAAAAAAATGCTTACGTTAAAAAATTAAAAATTAAAAGAAAAATACAATAGGCTTTAAAGTAAAAAAAAAATACAAATCAGCTTTAAAGTAAATTTAATTTATGTTTCTTCACTAGAATTAGAAGAACAAAACAAAAACGAAAAAAATAAATAAATAAATAAATATGTCACTAATAATAGTAACAAAGATTTACTTTTAATAAAAATACAAGTGTGTAAAGTAAATTTAAATTCATGTTTTTGAGTTAGAAATAAAAATAGAAAAGATTGATAGTTTTGCCATAAGTCAATAATAATAACAACAAAGATTTACTTTTGATTATGAGTTGGTCCTGGAAATAGAAAGAGAAAATGCCTACTTAACTAGTTTGTAATAAGAAAAATTAGGAATGCTGATTTATGTTCATGAGTTATTAATGAGATTTTTTAAATAATTGTTTTTTATTAGTTGACAACGAACAAGAAGGATTAGACTCTATTCATAGTTGATTACACCACGGGGTGCTCTAGACTCTAGAGTCCAATATGGGGGAGATGTTATCACGTAAAATTGCATGACAACAAAAAAATGAATAACTACGTATATACATATCTATATAACAAAAAAGGAAAATTAAACAAAAAATTAAATAATTATGTATATGCATATGTACATGACAACATCTTAAAAAATAAACTAGCATAGATCCATCTTAAATCCTAGATCTATCAAGCACCGAGAGAGATCAAATTTCTTAAGGTGTAATTTTTTTATCATTTGATATGAAGGAGTTAAAACATGACATGGAATTAAACAATCAAAAAACTTACGCCTTGAGAAATTTGATCCCTCTTAATGCTTGATAGGCCCAACAAGTTTAAAATGGACCTATATTGGTTTATGTACACCTCTTCCTCAGTCAAACCATTTAAAAAATGTTTTCTTTACATTCATTTAATATAAATGCAGCAAAAATAAGAAGCCAAGGACATAATGGCTTTGATAAAGGTATACACGTAAATTAGGGCAAATGTCATATCATAGACAGATCGCTTCCCTCTTTTTAGGAGAACCCTTTGGAAACAAACCCAGCTGTAAACTTTTCAATGCTCCCATCAATGACATGCTTAATTTTGTACAACCATCTAGAATCAAGCATTGATTTCCCAATTGGGCTTTGAACTATCTCCAAAACAGCATCCTTGATAATAGATTTATACTCCTCTATAATGGCATCATGCCATAATCGCTCTATATTTTCCTCCTCAAAGCTAAAAAACTCAATTTAAAGAATGGAAGTCATCAATGCAACAAAATTGGAGATTTCTTATGTGGATGACTTGTCTAAAATGTAGATTTAGATGAGCCAACTTGTTTCCTTGCATACTGCAAAACTTGGGGTAGCTATCTTGGCTTCCTAGTTGAATTGCCTCATGCTCTAAATCTCAGTTTTCATCGGATTGTGGATTTGAATTTGATACAATTATTTTTCTTGCTCCTAGATCATTGCAGGAGGATCCCATGAGTGTGAAGATTGTCCATCCTCAGTTAACATCACATCACAACTAACCACTATCTTCCATTGTGTTGGAATGTAAACTACACCTCACAACTATCTTCCTTTTTATTGAATTGTAAACTATGTAGACTTTATAATTCTCATTGTACCCTACAAAGTTCCACTTAACACTAGAGGGTTCAAACTTAATATGCTTCTCATCAAAAACATTAATATAAACTTGAAAACCAAAAACATGAAGAATGAGATACCTATGGCTTTTCATGAGTAAATGCTACCTTCAATGTTTTGCCTTAAGAATCTTGTGTGGACACTTGTTTAAGATGTTGAGAATTGTATAGCATTCTTGTGTCCATAGGCTTGTGGTCAAGTCCAAGCTTGTGGAGGAGCGCCCCCCAACCCCACAAACCCGCTCCCAATTCACGCTCCCTAGTTTTTAGGGAGCAATTAGGGGAGCGGTTGCTCCTTGACCGCTCCCTTACACTTCGGGAGCGATTTTTAAGAGGGGGAGCAGTCGGGGATCGATCACTCCCGACCACTCCCCCTCATAAAAATCGCTACAGTCAGCACCGGAAAAGGAGGCCGCGCAACCGAGAGAGGGGCGACAGTTTATGGTGGAGAGGGAGAGGAAAGGGGAGGGGGAAAAGGTTAAAAAGACCCTCTCCCCTAAAATTATTTACAATTTCATCCATTGGAGAGAGCAAGAGAGAGGAGCTTACAAGGGAGATTGGAGCTTGGGATTGAAGGCCAAAGCGGTAGGATCTACACTCTAATCTAGCATTTTTTTTATGTTAATTGCTAAATAAATAATTCTCTATTTCCCACTCCCATTCCTCCATTTTTTTGCAGACTCAAAACTTCAAACATCATGGCTATATGGCTGGCCATTTTCTTCTTCTTGGTTCCTTTTTTGGTTATTATGGTGCTGGAGAGTAGAATGAGGGTTGATCATGTTGAAGAATAGGATGAAGTGGGTTATAGTGTATTTGATGAAAACTCTGGAGTGGAGTACCTCGGTGAGGAGGAAGAGAGTGAACATGATGAGGCCCCAAAAACTAAACAAGACCAAACCCCATTATGGAAATATGTTTCTAGGCCTGAAGGAGGGAAAGGGGGTGGAACCACTAAATTTGCATGACCCCATTGCAACAAACCTTACACCGGTTCAAACACCCATGCCACAAGGGACCTCTATGGGAAAAGGCCATGGGATGAAGATAAACAAATAGGAATCAAAACTTGTGTAAGTGTGTCAACAACAGATAGAGCCAAATACATAAGGGAAGAGGAGGAAACCCAATACAAATCTAAAAACTCAAAGGGTTTTTTTGAACATAGCTCACAATCACATCAACATGCACAAAGAACTCCTTTAGCATCCTCCCATGGCAGTGGATATGGAGGCATAGGAACAAACATCTCTTTAAGGCGTAGAACCATATCATTCCTTGAAGGGTTTAGGAATGATGTAGATTCAAAAATTTATTGGTTTCTCTATGCATGTGGAATACCATTCAATGTTCTTCGCTCACCTTATTGGCATTAAATGGTTTATGCCATAAATGATGCCCCCAAAGGATACAAGAGCCATGGGTATGACAAGACTAGAATCGTTGGACTTGATCATGAAAAAGAAAAATATCACATTCTTTGAGTAGAATGACAAATTTTGGGACTTAGCACGGGTGTCCATTGTATCTGATGGATGGACAAATGAAAAGGCAAGCCATTGATAAGTGTTATTGTTGTGTTTGTTAGTGGTGCCATCTTTCTTTCAGCGTATGATTATTCAGAGAAGTTCCAGGCCAGCATCAACATTGCAGAACCATTACTTGAAACAATTGAACGTATTGTGTCATACAATGTCATCCAAGTCATCACTGATAATGCTCCTAATTGCAAGGCAACGAGAGAAATTATTGAGGATAAATACCCCAACATATTTTGGTCTAGGTGTTTGGTTCACACAATGAACATTTTGATGCATGATATTATTAAGAACGAAAACCAACAATACAAATGGATTGGTGATTTGTACAAGAGAGGCAAATAAATGATAAAATTTATTACAAATCATAGCAATACCCATGGGCATTTCTGCAGCCACTCAAGATTGGAGTTGTTGAAAGTTGCAAAGACTAGATTTGTTAGCTATTACCTCACCTTCAAGTGCCTTATAAAGGTAAGAGAGTCATTGGCTAGCATGGTATCAAGTCCACATTGGCAGGTATTAAAGGACAGGGCTACAAATGCAACTGACAAGCAAGGTTTTGAACAGGTGGAGAAGACCGCTCTTGATGGTCTGTTTTGGGCACGTGTGAGGCAAATATTGCAATTCACCAAGCCCATTTTTAGCATGATTCGTTTTGTAGACACAGATAAACCAATGACTGGGGAGGTGTATGAGCAGATGGATACAATGTTGGGGCAAATAAAAGATATTGTTCAGGAAGATGATCCCAACTTGTATACACTGGTTCACAACTGTGTGTGTACACGGTGGAATAAATTTAATGTTCCACTACATGCCTTGGCATATATCCTTATGCCAAAATACTACTCTCCATCTTGGTTGGGCCAACCTACACTTGGGGATGGGGTTAGGATCAAACCCCATACAGATCCAGAGGTATCTAAAGGATATATGGAAGCATTAAACAAGTTGGTACCTGAAAAGGAAGAGTGTGTTAATCTGCAACTTGAATTAAGCCGATACTTCAGTTGCACTAGTTTGTTTGGTTTTTTGCATGCAATGGAAGATAGAGACATATTTGATGCTCTCACATGGTAGGAAGCATATGGAGGCATGGGGCAAAAAAAGTTCTCTCGCAGGTTGTAAATACTTCTTCTGCAGAGAGGTGTTGAAGCACCTACAGCTTCAAACATAATGTGAGAAGAAACAAACTCAATGAAAACCGGGCAGAAAGCTTGGTTTATGTGCACTGCAACTTGAGGTTGTTGAGTCATTATTGTGATCGGGTTTATGAGGATCCAACATATAAAATTTGGGACAACCACCCAAAGGACAATAATTTGGAGGATGGCACTATAAATCTTGAAGAATTGGAAGCAAAACTTATGAGAGATGATGATGAAGCAACAACAACCATGCCATCCCCACCATTTAGTAGCAGTGTCAGTGCTCGAGTTCCAAGTATTGTTCCTTTGTTGCAGTCGCCTCCATCTACATCCTCACATGGAGGGCATGTGCCTTTTGGTTTTGGTCGTGCGACTGTGTGGGAGGAGACTCCTAGAAGACCACCACAACCTGCTCAGAAATTAGACATTTCTCGTGGTGGAAAGAGGAAGTTGTAGATAATAGATTTACTTGTCTTTTCTAGTTTCTAGTAGTTTTAATCATTGTTGACTCTTTCATATTTATTATGATATTTTTTGTAAACAATATACGACAATTTAAGTTTGAAGTTTGAAGTTGGCAATTATAACTCACTGGTAATGAATTATGAATATGATGCTTCGTGAAAGTTGAAAGTTGTTTCATTTCATGTCAGATATTCTTTGTTGTAATGGTTACACTTAGCTTACAAGTACAACTTTGGAGATCAATTATGATAAATGTTATATATTGAGTTTTGAAAGCCTGAAACTTTAAGATTGATGAATCATGAGACTCAATATGTTGTACTAACTTGTGGATGTGGTTGATGAAGATTATAACTTCTAGATGATTGTTGTTATATGGTTCAATCTATGTTTTTATGTTTTTTATATCTAATTCATCATTCTACATGCTTTTGTTGACATATATGCATCAAAATATTAAAAAAATACATACATATATATAATAATATATTATATATAATAATATATATATAATATTATATATATATATAAGATATAATGCCCAAACCGAGAACTTCTGAAAATTTGCTCCCACTCAAGTAACCTGGTAAGTCCATGTCATGAATCATGGCCTTTATTGTCTTGATTATAGACCTACTCTTCCTTCCACATCTACATTCTACTACAGTAGAATGTCAAACATTATAGTTTCCAACCTGTTAAGAATTAGGCAAGTGAGACAAGACAAGCGAAGTGGCGAAAAAGGCCTTAAGCCCTTCGATTACACATTGTATTGATCTAAAGATCTAAATTTATAGTACATAAATTGGACCATCCTAGATCTAGATCTCATTGAAAACTCATCAGTGGATCATGACAACACCTCATCAAGGATAAGGTTTAAAATTCATGTCTATGTGGTCTCAGCCTTTGTGATGTCTCAGAACTCACAGTTTAACATTCCTCCCCTCAATCACAAGTCTGAATGATTTTATCAATAGCTTTTGTCATCTTCAATCTGAAATTGTTGAATTTAGCTCCAACAAAGATATGCCTAAAAAATCGCAATATTTAGAAGTGAACAACTGGTATGTCTTTCTCATTGTGTTGATATGTAAACTACACCTCACCATTATGTTCCTTTCTATTGAATTGTAAACTATGTAGCCTTTATAATTCTTATTGTACCCTGCAAAGTTCCACTTAATACTAGAGGGTTCATGTTGATTTCCTAAGTGCAATAGAGACTAGCACACAATATTTCTAAAAAACTGATAATTACTTTTGATGTTGATCTTCTTTTAATTGTTCCAATATATCATTTAGCAATTATACTTCAGAAATTCAACCATACAAGAACAGTAGAACAGTAGAGATCATAATGCACAAAGAGAAGACGAGATTTACCCTGTGAAAACCCACAAGGGGAGAAACCCATCAACCATTTCAATAGAGAAATGCTTTTATTCAACAAGAGACACACCTAGACCTATACCTGGTCAACCCCTCCAAGTCAAGGCTCCCAATCTAATCCAGCATTTCGCATTGCCTGATCTGACCCAAAATTTCAACACTCCTGCGACTTCCAAAATCCCAAAATTTTGGCCCCCAGCGACTGCCCAGAAATTTCAGCCCTTACAACAGATTTGCCCTGAAATATGTGAACTACAGAGAGAGAGAGAGAGAGAGTGAGAGAGAGAGAGGGTCTATCCACATGTGCAAGCTTGAGAGATAGAGAAAGAGATCAAACTCATCCTTCTTTTCGTCCTCCTTGTCCTTCTTGATCTTCACTAGGACGCCCAAAAATTGTCTTCTTGAGAGAGTGTGAATTGGTGGTGGAAGAATGAGGTCGAGTTGCCTTTATATAGAGATATGTTGGGTTGAATGGGTGTGTCCTTTGCCTGGGCTAACTTGACTTGGAGGGAGGTTGACTTGACAAACTTGGAGCCAAAAATTCCAATTTCAAAATTCAAATTTTATTCTTTTAAAGGTTGCAATGGGACTTTGATTCAATATAGTTTTCTTTTAACTTTAGCATTTATTATGCTTTACAATAATGAATACAAATACATCAAGTGGCCAAATATACATTATGAAGACTGACCATAGTTACAAAATTCAACAGTCCCTCTTAACTAGGGAGGTATTCATAATGATTGTCATAGATGTTCTCAAGTTGACAAATTTCTCTAAAGAAAGGGTTATATCAAATCACCATTATTAATAGCATCATTATCTACCATCAGCGTTTGCTAGTAGCCAAATCCTAGTCGGTACCTAACCCATGCCTTATCATCAGCATATCAAGGCTCACTCTTTCAAAGTGATCGGTCCTCAAATCTCAAGGCCTTTCACTAGGCCAAAATGTTAAAACTCAACCCTCTTGGGTAGTACTAGCAAGCACTCACTCAACGCTCTTGGGGAGTACTCACTCAACCCTTTGGGAGGCACTCGGGGCCCTGATGCTAACAAACCTCACTCAACCCTACCCTGGGGAGTGATCAAGTCTACAAGACCTCACTCAACCATATCCTCGAGAGTTATCCGATCTTGATGTTGAAAGACCTCATTCAACCCTTAGTTGGGGAGTCATTGTGTCTCCTCACCGAGAGGCACTCACTCAACCCTATCCTGGGGAGCACTTTGGGCCCCTCGAACCATTCTCCTTATTGGTAGAATTTCCATCCAGACTGCTATCAAATGAGCACTCCCTCTCAATGAAGGGGGTAATTTCCACAAGCCCCAGCTTATCTCTGAAGTACACGAACTTCTCTCTAGACAATGGCTTCGTTAGAACATCAGCTTTTTGCTCATCAATGGAGATGTACTCGAGCCTTATCACTCTCTTTTGTACCATGTCACGGATGTAGTGGTACTTGATCTCAACATTCTTCGACCTGTCATGGAACACGTGATTCTCTAAAAGCTTCACACAAATTTGATTGTCACAATATAGTAATATACCATTGTCCATTGCAACTCTTGGTCGAATAGTCCTACAAACAACTTCTGAAACCATACTACTTTTGTACATGCTTCATTAGCTGCAATATATTTTGCTTCTACAGTGCTGAGTGCAACAAATCTCTACTTCCCACTCTTCCAAGATATCATAACGGAGTCCAAAATGAAGCACACCCCTGAAGTGCTTTTCTTGTCATCCGCAATTCCTACCCAATCAGCATTTATATATCCCTGAAGTTATACATCCTTGTTTGCAACATATTTCAAACCATAGTTCACAATACCACGTAGATATCTCAAAATATGCTTTGTTGCAATCCAATGCTCATGTCTAGGTTCCACCTGGAACTGGCTCAATGTGTTCACTGCAAAGAATATGGTTGGCCTGGTGTTAACCAAATAAATCAATGAGCCAATCAATCGCCGATACTTAGATGGATCTACCAATCTGGATTCAAAGCCTTTTAGCTTCTTCAAGTTGGTCACCATGGGAGTAGCCATGTTTTTACATTCCATTATGTTGAATTTCTAAAAGATCTCAATAACATATTTTCCTTGACCAAGGAAAACCTCGCCAAGTTTTTTCCATACTTCCAGTCTCAAGTAGTAATGCATCAAACCAAGATCCTTCATATCAAATTCAGAAGCCAAATGCTTTTCACATTGAATGATGAGAGGTTTGGATAAGCATCACTCTTGGTAAATCCTAGTCTCTTCAAATAGCTATCAATTCAAGCATACCAAGCTCTTGGAGCTTGCTTGAGTCCATACAAGGCATTCTTTAACCTACAAACATGAGATTCCTTTCCAAGCACCTCAAAGCCTTAGGCTGCTTTATCATCTATGTACACCTCTTCCTCAATCACACCATTGAAAAAAACAATCTTCAAACCCATCTAATGTAAATCCCATCCCAATGAAGCAACAAGAGACATAAGAGATCTAAGGGAGGTGTACCTAGGCAACTGGAGCAAAGGTCTCATCATAATCCTTTCCCTCCTTTTGGGAGAACCCTCTAACCATGAAATGCACTTGTATTTGTCAATACTTCCATCTCCAACATGCTTGATCTTGTATATCCACTTGGAAGTCACGACTGCCTTCCCTTTCGGCCATGGCACAATCTCCCAAACATCATTCTTCATGATGGATTGGTATTCTTCATTCATGGTTTCCTTCCATACTTGTTGGCTAGTTGCTTCTTCGTAAGTGGAAGGTTTTGCATCAATAAGAATAGTCATAGGAGCTGTATAGCTAGAAAACCTTTTAGGTTTCTTAATTTCTCTGGATGTGACATCAAGCGCTGCATGTCCTATTTATTCCAATGTATATCTAAACCATGTTGGTCTCTTTCTAATCTTAGGGACAGCAACCATTTCCACTGGTTCACAAGGCCCTTTTGGCTCTTCAATTCATTCTGTAGAACTCGAGCATTCTTCCTTCGAAACCTCCTTCTTTACTTCATCATAGGAATCCATGGAGACTTCCAATATGTCACTTTCTCATCGAAGGTGACATCCTAGCTAACCTCAATTCGTCGTTGTTTTGGAATGTAGATTCTATAGGCCTTTGATGATTCACTGTAACCAACAAATGTGCCTTTCTTTCCTGAAGGTTCAAGCTTGTTCATTTTATTCTTAGGAACGTGGATGTAAACAGGGTAACCAAAGATTCTCATATGTCCATCATCTGGCTTTTGTCTAGAGAATGTTTCTTTAGGAGTCATATCTTTCAAAATTCGATGAGGACTTCTATTTTGAATATTTATAGCTACCAATGACGCTTCTCCCCATAATAACATCGACGAATCTTGATCATGCATCACAGCCTTGACAAATTATTCAATGGACCTGTTCTTTCCTTCTACCACACCATTTTATTGTGGATTATAAGGAACAATTAGCTCCCTTTTAATCCCAACCTTCTTACAAAAAGCAACAAGTTCTTTCGAGGTGTACTCTCCTCCATTGTCAAATCTCAAAATCTTGATCTTTGTACCTTTCAAGTGTTCCACTTCAGCTTTGAGTTCTTAAAACTTAGTTAAGTCTTCATCCTTTGCTTTCAGGAGATAAATCCACGTCTTTTGAGAGAAGTCATCAATAAATGTGACATAGTATAGTGAACCTCCAAGCGATCATACAGGCATTAGACCACATACATTAGAGGGAATCAAATCTAAAACTTCTTTAAATCTATTGTCACTTACTTGGAAATGATTTATTAATATTCTTTCCAAGAGCACAAAGAGCACAACCTTTACAAACACTTTCATGATCTATCTGCTATTCAAGGACGCCTGAAACTATTTGATTCAATTCAGGTAGTGCTCTATAATGAAGGCGACCATATCTTTTATGTCGTAGCTCACTTGGATTGATTTCATCATGTACAACAACTTGAGTTGGTTGACTCACAAGCCTATACAATCTTCCTTCACAAATCCCAATAACCCTAGCATCATCTATACTAGAGCCCTTGGACCATACAAGTACTTTGCCATCCACAAAAGCTACTCATATCTCCTTTATCTTCTAAACATCAAATAGAGACTAGATTCTTTTTCAAGCCTTGTACATATAGAACATTGTTGAGATGAACATTGCTACCAAATTCTAGCTCAATGGATGTCTTTCTAACTCCTTTGACTAAATAACTATGGTTATTTCCAAGCTCTACTCCTTGGGATAGACTCTTTGCCATAGTCTTTGGATGTTCATCTTCAACGTCGGCTTTAGAAGCATGTTGTTTTCCCTTTTTCTTTTTGTTATTAGCCATCTCAAAACAATCCTTTTTATAATGTCCAAATTTCTCACAACCATAGCATTGAATTCTTGACAAATCTTCCTTTGGGGAGGAGGTGATCTTTTCCCTGACTTCTTGTTTTGAAAGCCAAGCTTCTTCTTCCCTCTATTCTTCTTGAAGCAAGTTGTCAATGCCTGAGAAGCTTCTTCTTTTTTGTCTCTTGATATAAGGCTTGATTCTTCTTGAGCAAAAGAGGTTCATTGTTGTTCAAAGAAAGGAGCTTCCTTTTAGCTACTTATGCTTGCTGCAAATGCATCCCATTATCTAGATAGACCATTGAGTGTTGTAGTCACAAGTTCGTTCTCATAAATAGTTTCTCCAATTGTTTGAAAATGGTCTCTTATTTATGAAATCCTTACGAAATATGAAGCCACAGTATCATCATCTGTCATCCTTACATCACGAAGCTCATTCTTCAAGCTCATGGCTTAACCAACACTCTCGATAGTAAATAAATTAGTTAGGGCATCATAAATCTTCTTGGAAGTATCAAGCTTTGCAATATAGGGGATTAGAGGAACTTTGATGGAGTCCACAATAAGAGTCATGGCAGTGATGTCATCCTCCTTAAACTTCTCCTTTCCCGCAAAGTTTGTTGGTTCTACAACCTTCCCTGACACAATATCCAAAACATTATTCTTTGCAAGAATAAGATCAATATTGAATTTCCAAGCTCTGAAGTTTAAGGCTCCTTCCAACTTGTTCTCAAATTTCATAGAAGAAGCCATGGATGCAAATCAACAAGAACGACTTCAACAATAGTGATCTCAATGTTCCTTCCTTCAACAAAGCTCTAATACCATGTTGATTTTCTAAGTGTAATAGAGACTAGCACAATATTTCTGAAAAGATAATCACTTTTGATGTTGATCTCATTTTAATTATTCCAATATATCATTCAGCAATTATACTTCAGAATTCAACTAGACAAGAACAGTATAATAGTGGAGATCACAATGCACAAAGAGAAGACAAGATTTACCCTAGGAAAAACCCAACAACCTTTTCAATAGAGAAATTACTTTGTTCAACAAGAGATACACCTAGACCTATGGTCAAACTTGGACAACCCCTCCAAGTCAAGCCTCCCAATCTGATCCAACACTTCACTCTGCCTAATTTGACCCAGAAATTCGGCCCTCCTACAACTGCCAAAATCCCAAAATTACGGCCCCCAACAACTGCCCTGAAATTTCAGCCCTCGCGACAGAAACTGCATAGAAATATGTGAACTGCAGAGAGCCTATCCACACATGCGAGCTTGAGAGAGAGAGAAAGAGATCAAACTCGTCCTCCTTGTCCCTCATGATCTTCGCTAGAATGCCTGAAAAATTGTCTTCTTGAGAGAGTGCAAATTGGTGGTGGAAGAATGAGGTCAAGTTGCCTTTATATAGTGATCTGTTAGGTCGAATGGGTGTGTCCTTTGCCTAGGCCAGCTTCATTTGGAGGGAAGTCGACTTGACAAACTTGGAACCAAAAATTTGAATTTCAAAATTCAAATTTTCTTCCTTTAAAAGTCGCAATGCGACTTTGACTCCAAATATATTTTTCTTTTGACTCTAGCATTTAAATATGCTTTACAATCATCAATACAAATGCATTAAGTGGCCAAATATACATTATGAAGACTGACCATAGTTTCAAAATTTAGCAGTTCAAACTTAATATGCTTCTCATCAAAAACATTAATATAAACTTAACAACCAAAAACATGAAAAAAAAGATACCTATCATTTTTCATGAGTAAATGCTACCTTTAGTGTTTTGTCGTCAAGAATCTTGTGTGGACATTTGTTTAAGATGTTGAGAATTGTATAGCATTCTTTTGTTCGTAGGCTTGTGGGCACATCCTTGTCATGAATCATGGCCTTTATTATCTTGATTATGGACCTACTCTTCCTTCTACGTCCCATTCTACTATGGTACAATATCAAACATTATGGTTTCCAACCTATTAAGAATTAGGTGAGTGAGGCAAGACAAGCAAAGTGGCGAAAAAGGCCTTAAGTCGTTTTGTTACACATTGTATTGATCTCAAGATCTAAATTTATAGTACATCAATTGGACCATCCTCGATCTAGATGTTATTGACAACTCATCAGTGGATCATGACAGCAAGTCATCAAAGATAAGGTTTAAAACTCATGTCTATGTGGTCTTAGACTTTGCAATTGTCTCAAGACTCAAAATTTTAAAATTCCACCCCTCAATCACAAGCCTGAATGATTTTCTCAATAAATTTTGCCATCTAAAATTGTTGAACTAAGCCCCGACAAAGATATGCCTAAAAGTTGCAATCTCTAGAAGTGAACAAATGTTATTTCTAAACATTCCCATTATTTTTTATTCACATCGATTTTCATCGGTTTGAAGAGACTAGATGCTATGCTAGAATTCCCAAATGTTGATTGAATTTTGATTGACTTTGAACCTTGAAGCCAGATACTAATATCCCCCCCCCCTGTTAGGTGCAAGTTGAGAAGTTTTTCTATAGTTCATTATGGAAAGGATCCAAGTTGGGGCTTTGAATTCTTTAGGTGGTGGTTTTGTTGGTTGACCACTAACCATCTTCCATGGAAATCGATGGTTTACGATTTACCACTAACCAATCTTATTTGAATAATGTGTTGGTTTTTGTATGACCACTAACCAATCTACTTTGAATATGGTGGTTTCTAGATGACAACTAGTCAATCTGCTTTGAATAATGTGGCAATTTTTGGATGACCACTAACCAATCTGCTTTGAATAATGTGGTGTTTTCTGTTTTACCACTAACCACCTTCACTTGGTCAATTTACTCCCCTCCTTAAAGGTGTAGGGGAGATTCTTTTATCATTCTTCTCCCCCCCTTGAGGTGTGGAGATTACCATCTTTGACTTCAGAGAATATATAGAATTAGATATGGGTTACGCCCAAAAGCACATGAAATAATTGCTTGATAGCTTCTTGCTTTTTCCTTTACTTCTTTTTTTGTATCTTTACCTTTGTCTTGACTAGGCGCTAAGATTGATGCAACTTTTTTACTTGTAGATTCCATCTCCAAGAATTTATCCATCCATAATTAACAGTCTTTTTAGCTTGCTTCTTTCGACATTTTTTTTCTGATAAGCGATTTGTCTTTCCACAATGAAGATAAGGATGGAGATCAAAACACCGACTCTCCATGTGACCAACTCTTTGACAACACTGGCATTTGTTTTCACTATTCTAGACATCTTCAAGGAATCTTACGCTCACAAACTGAACTCATTTGGAGTAATCTGAAATATGCAAGTTGTTCCTTTTGTCACATCCCAAGCCATTTCAATTTCTATTGAATGATATCTCTTCCCAAGGTCTGACAAATATCCTGGAAAGACCATTTGGTTGTTCCTTTGCCTCTTCACATTTGCTGAAGCGAACAAAGTTTCTTCTACAGATTAATTACTCCAGAAGACTTGGAATATAAATATATCCATGAGGATACAAATATTATATATTAAATAAATGAATAAGAATGAGAATGAATACAATGAGAACAAGAGGCTTGCTTATATATCAAGCATCTCTTCATGGAGAGTCATGTCCTATTTAGACATGCCTCTTCAACCTAACTACTAATTATTATTAACTAATCAATATTACAATTATCCTCGTTACTTATATTTATATTATTTATATATTTTATTTATAACATTGCCTTCTTCCTCAAAAAGCTTTGTCCTCAAAGCTTGTCGATGAAAAAGGCTTGATCTCTTTTTCAGCTTTGAATGTCTTTCTCTCTCGGAATAGTCATCCTCGTCGATACAAGTTGATATGATCTTCTTAGTGACAAACAAAATTGTCGCACTAAGAAGGGATCAGACCATCCGAGATTAATCTTCTATATAGTATTCTGATCAATGGAATTTTGTAACGACTTGTTAGCATAAGACTAGATTGAGGTTACATCACTATTATCTGGAACATCAGTTTGTTGTTTCAGTTTTGAATGGTTCAGATATGTAGCATGGTTGATTTGTCTATTCTCATGATTCGGATGCGGATATGGGACTTTACTTTCCCTTAATGGGCATGTGGCAATTTTTAAATTTTCTTCTGGCCAAGATGTTGTTGAGTTGGTTATGGAACATTCACTGGGGATGTTCATTGTTTGAACTGCAACATCTAAGCGTGTCGTTTCTTCAATTGAATTGTCTTCTTGAGTAGTCATATTCACTGGATTGGTATTTGTTCCCTTATTTTCAACTTGAACTGTTGCAACTGTCGATTTCGATACTTCTTCTTGAGTGAATTGTTCTAACTTATCTTTTAATGCCTTCTTATCTTCTTTAAGTTTCTTAATTTGAGTGAGTAGACTTTGATTATGGTTTTCTAGTCGTAAAAGTTCTTTGATTTCTAATTTATCAACCTTATTTTCAACATTTTGAATTTTAAGATTTTCATCTTTTAGATCTCTGATTTGTTCTAATAAATTATTATTAAGGTTCTTTAAACGCAAAGTTTCATCTTCTTGTTCTGATAAGTGCTTCTTGAGTTCTTTCTTTGTGACCTTAGTCTTCTTCACTTGCACCAGTGATTTTTCGACATGGTCCTTGAGACGAGAAAATTCTTCGTCCTTTTCCATTATTTCTTTGTAATGCATATCCACAAAATCTTTATGTTTGTGTTCTAACGCTTTCTTATTTTGCTGGATTTTGGCTATTTTGCAATTCTCTTGATCTTTTAGCTGCACCTTCTCAGTACAATCGATTACATCATTTTGTGGGGATGAAGATGGGTGTAGAGAATGGAATAGGGACTCCCTTCTCTTTTTCTCCTCAGCTTATTGTGGCTTAAGTATTGTGATTACTTGTTCTACATCTCTTTGGAATTGTTTTTGTTTATTACTTAGAGATTCCATATTTTTATATATATATTTCAAATATTCTCCCTTTTTTTAATATTTTTATTTATTTATTTATTTATTTTCTATATATATATATATATTAAAGTACTAGTATTTCTCTTTTGCTACATGTACTTTGGTAACTTAGGAACTTTAACTTCTTCTTTTCTTTTTCTTTTTTTAATCCTTTTCATATAATATGAAACTCAATAACTTAACAACCTTGATATACTATATTGTTTTTTTCACTTTATTAGTTGGGAAGACTTGTAAAAGTCAAAGGTCTTTCTTTTTATAATAAAAAACTTTTTAATATATACTTTCTTTTTTTTTTCCTGTTTTCAATATCCTTGCAACCTTAATATTCTTTAATTTAATTAGATAATTAATATAGTCTTCAAAAGTTATGTCCCTTTGAAATGGTCACGTATTCTCCTTCAACATTCGTTTACCTTTCAACAACAATTAGACTATCTATATGACGATTCATATGGACGTGAGGTTGGGTTGATTGGTGATTGGAGTGCAACTCCAATGCAAGAGATGTTGATTTCTTGAAAACGAGACGAGGTGGTCTTGAAAATTTGTGGCAAGCTAAGGCTAGGGAGATGTACGCAACTCTGTATTCACTGTGGTTGCATATAGCGCGTGGGTAGCTGGCAATAATTTACAGCAGATGTGACAGGGATTAACGGTAGGTAATGGGGTTGGCGCTGGAGCAGCAACGGGGTTGTGTTGTATAAAGTTTTTTTTTTCTTTTGCAAAGATTGCGTGTCAGCGGAGAGCAAGATGAAAATGATAGTGACAGGGCGGTTTGTCACAGGTCGCAAACGGTTGGCCAGTCTATATTGGCAGCAACTGCTGCGGCTGTCGTGGAAGGTGGCAGGAGCAATCGGTGTGGAGCATATAGAAACATACAATGAGGGACGTCGGCGGTTCGGGTCTCAGGGGGGAAGTACAATGACTACATTGTGTGGATTCAGTGACGACGTCGGGTAATGGTTGGCCTGACAGGGCGTATTATGTTTTTCTCTTTTTCTTTTTTTATTATTATTTATTTTTAATATAAGTTTTCTTCAAATGTAGTGTAGGATTGTTGTATGTAAGTTGTATTTATTTTTTATTTTTATTTTTTTAATAGAAGTCTTTTTTATTTTTTCTTTAAAAATGGCCAAAGACCTGAAAAATGGAAAATCTCCCAATGTGTAGCGAAACAATTCAATTATGACAGCAACAAGGCTGATGACGATTGATGGCCAAGGGCCTGGATCGAAGAGCGTGGTTCTATACAGCGGTGAAGATGCCAGAGGATCGACTGCTCTAATACCAAATGAAGCGAACAAAGTTCCTTCTACAGAGTAATTACTCCAGAAGACTTGGAATATAAATATATCCATGAGGATACAAATATTATATATTAAATAAATGAATAAGAATGAGAATGAATACAATGAGAACGAGAGGCTTGCTTATATATTAGGCAAGTGTCTCTTCATGGAGAGTCATGTCCTATTTAGATATGCTTGTTTAACCTAACTACTAATTATTATTAACTAATCAATATTACAATCATCCTCGTTACTTATATTTATATTATTTATATATTTTATTTGTAACATTTGCTTTTGTTGTTGCTATCATTCTATGATTCATCTTGTGACTCATCTTCATTCATTGTTTCCTTCATCAGTTCACTATATGATACCATCAGGTCCTTTGTATCATAAGGAGCATCAACTCTTTGCAACATTTCATCTGTTTCACACATTGCATCAAATTTTTGGATAAGAACCTCTATATCATTTGTTGCATCAATCTTCTCTAATAGATCCTCGGTGTCATAACTTGCACCAACATTCTAGATGAGTTTATCTGTATCAAAAATTGCATTAGCTTTTTGTATGAGTTCCTTTGTGTCACAAATTGCATCTATCTTAGCTATAGATGTTATAGCATCAAGTTGATCTTGCTTTTCTCTTAATTTTAGTTGAAGTGCATCAATCAATTGATATTTCATATCTAAATCACTTTGAAGATTATTTGTCGACTGTGAAGTATCAACTATGTGATCAATGATGTCTTGTTTTTGTTGTAAGTCCCACTCAAGTGCTTTAATTTCATTTTGCGATTCATGGTTGTACACTTGCATATCCTTGATTTTCTTTAATGTGTTTTGTAGATGTTTTCCTCCTTTACCCATTTTTCATTTGACATGCTCGTTTGTACTCGCTCACCTGATTTTATGTCACCTTAGGGTGTCAGGTACTACCGACCATGAACCCTAGAGTGTGATGACAATGTTTTTACATTTGACCTCCTTATTCAATTCTAGGCATGTCATTTTACAATTCACTTCTGACTTGAAAGGGTTTACAATTGTACCTTTTGTAACGATCAAAATTAATGATTTATCTTTCACTTTTACAATTCTATGAGCAATTTAAGGCTTCAAAAAACTAGAGGCACAAATAAATTGCTCTCTCAATACATGCTTTTAATTCTCAATTGTGGCATAATCTTTTATGAACACATCAGAAATTGCATTTGTGTACTTCTCTCTGTTTACCAAAGAAGATCTACCATCAAACATCTACAGATAGAAAATAACACATAGGTACACAGGGTGTACCTAAGATCCTCTTATTCAATTTTAGGTTAATCTAGGACACAGAATAAAAATTTTGATTTTATTATGACATAGTCTCTTGCAGATACATTTGTTAAATAACTTTTCAATAGCTCTTCAATTGTCTTCATGTCCCCACACACCATGGACCATAGTACAAAATTTGTGACAAACACCTATACCCCCTTTCAAATTTTGAGAAAAATTTGTACTTTAGCTTACAAACGAATATGTACTCCCTTTACAAAAGGAATCTATTGGAATTTTACTTAGAAAAAGGTATCATGGACAATTTTAATATATAGAGAGCATTACATGGAGTAAAACAATTTTGTGTTTACACTTGGACTGTTGAGTAGAGTGATTTTATCTTGAAGAATGAGGATCCTAGTAGCAAATCTTCATCGCCGATTTCATAAGGCTCTTGTCAATAATGTGCTTGCAAGTTCATTCTTCGACTAAATTCTCCAAAGCTTGGAGAAAGCTTGTGCTCTCCATTCCAAACACTTTCTAATTGATAGTAAATGGTGTAGATTGTTTGGTAACCATGGGTGGAGATAGTTGGGTGCATTTTACCACAAATATTGTCACATGTAACATATGCAATCCTTCCTTTTCAACACTTCAAATTTCCCAAGACCTTGTGGCATCATTTGAATCACTTAATTGCTAGATTGAATCATTGTAAATTCATTAGTGGGATCTTATACGTCAACCATCATCTAGTGTGCTACAAAACAAAGGGGAATCACAAAGGATTGTACAACAATCAACTACAAGAAAGTATACCTATGTTTTTGGTGCCTATTGAAAGTTGAGAGGTTGAATCACAGGTTTAGGATTAGTGTGCCCTTAAATCAATGTAGATTTGTAATATGGCATTAGTCAATACCACTCGACCACTTGATCTCCATCCACATATTATTTCTGCACAGTCTTTCTTGTTGCAAGCAATGGCAATGGTCTTTTTGTCACTTTCTTGTCCTTGATTTGGCTTAGATAGCACAATTACACTAACACCTCCAGTCAACAAGGATCCCCTACCAAGTTGATCAATTTTTAAGACAAAAATTCCTCCTCAACTACTAAAAAGCAACATGTGGCCACAAAATCCGCTTGAATACAAGCAGATACAAAGTTGTCACACTTTAATATACAGAATCCGCTTGAAAGGGTCAGCGTATGAGAAGTTGGTTCAGACCCCAAACAACCAAATTTCCCAACCAGGAGTAGACTCAAAGTGGACCCCGTATATTCCAGTCTTTGTATAGTTTATTTGGTCAATGGCACTTTGAACCCTGAGTAGGTCTGAAGTGAAGTGTGGGTGTGACTATTGGAAAGCGTATCACCAATCATCCAGTTTATATAAAAGGTGAGAACCATATGGATCTCGAGCATACTAGAGAGGATTTTGTTAAGCGCTTTTTTAAGAGAATCTCGATTCATAAGGGGGAGAATTTAAACACTTTCGGCTAAGCCATTAGGACCAACCGGAGCCACATCCAAAAGAATGAAGCACTGAATAGAGAAGAGAAGTTTTACATTGGAGATCAGAAAGGGAATCCTGGCTATGGATCCAATTCGAGGCATACCTTCAAAGGACCAATATATAGTCTTGACTTGCATGAGTGTGTGACTTCTCCCACATAATATTCAAGGCCCATAAGACTAGGATAGGGATTTCCCTACACAACCAAATAGGTTGTGTCACCGACATGGGCCCTCTTCCTCCCAGTCCAAATCCTTCAAGAATGCCTTAAAGCCAAGGCTTTCTCCTCCGACTCCCAAAGATCTCTTAAGGCCAACACTCATTGTGGATCAGGTAGCAGACATTATCTCTTTGGAAGTGGATCATTTTATATCTAACCTTCCTTCCACAAATTACTCATGGAAGGCTATTATTTTCCATTTTAAATGTGTTTTGGCCATCGGCATCTGTGCTTCGCGAATGGGTGCATCAAACCTAGTTCCAAAATACGAATCTATTATTTTCTTTGAAAGGATTTTTTGTGGTATTCTTCAAAAAACTCGAGGACCATCAAAAGGCTTTTGATCAAGGACCCCGGTTTTAGGGCAGATCTGGTCTCTCCTTTCAATCTTGTTTTCCTAATTTTAATCTTCTTTCCATGACAGCTCTGGCCACTATAGTCTGGGTAAGGTTTCCTAATCTACCCATTCATCTGCCACATTTGGACGTCTTCGCCAATGTGGGAAATTTACTAGGTCGTTCCATTAATATAGACATCGATATGCTTGAGAGAGGTATTGTCACATTTGCTCACATGTGTTGAAATAGATCTTAGCAAAGGGATACTGGATAAAATCCTCCTCAAGTAGAAGGGCAAAGTTTATTTGCAACCGATGGACTATGAGAACATTGCTTTCCACTACAAGATCTATCAACAGCCCGGGCATCTTCAGAATGCTTGTCCTTCTTCTCAAGATTCCTCTCCCATCTCAGATGCTAAGAAAGAGCCATGATGGCAAGACCCAAAAGATACAAGAGGATCTAAGAATTCTTCAGCTCACAAGCACGGCAACATGCGGTAACAAAAGACTCCTACCACCAAATCAAATCCTTTGGGCTCAGTTCAACCACATGTTGTGCCATCTCATCCCTTAGAGTAGGGGGTCCACCCCTCAACTACAAACGAAAGAGACTCCACCATAATTTGGCTTCGTCAATGAGTGCGCACAAGCGTTTCCACAAATCAAATCGCTCGGATAGTGATAAGGAAATAACAAATATTGTCGAACCCCAAGCAATGGAATCGTCTCAAAGAAATGTAGTCATTGTCTCCTCTACATCTATTCCCAATAACTCATCGGAATGGATTGATTTCCGTAAGAGAAAAGGAAAAAAGGAAAAACCCATGATCAATCCTGGGCTCTGAGACTAGGACCATAGTAAATGTATTGTCTTGAACTGTGTTCATCTTTGATGGATGGAATGATGTAATTTGGTATTTTGAGGTAATACAAATTAGCTTACAATATATATATAATATATATACAAGACAGCCTTGTCAAAATATTCTTTGAGAGTGGTGAAAGTTCAGGCACAATGCAGCAACATTGAAAGAATATGTCTCCAAACAAAAAATACCACCAAAACTCCCTTGTATAGATTTCAGTTTCAAGCATAGCCCCAAGTGACACTCTCAAATAGCCTTGATAAAAAGCTTACTTCACTTATGCTCTGTCAAACAACTAAGATTGTCAAAGAAATGGTCATAAGGTGCCCATAATATAAAATCTGTAGTCGTCTCTAAACAACAGGCCCATAATCTCAGATTTTGGTCAACAAAGCTTATCCACAAAACTACATAAAGTATTTGCAGTTCATAGTAGATGGAGAAGGTGGCCCCAATTAGGTGGCTATTAACTTTAACAAAGCTATCTTACTCAAAGGATAAATCACCCTCATTCTACACCTAGTCCATCAAACACAATCAGGCATTCAAACTTGATTTCTTCAGTATTGACCATGGCAATGTTATTTCTTGCAGTCTGGGAATAGCGCATATTCTGAGGTACCATACAAATCACATGATTGGAAGAGCCTAGGGAGAAAAGGAACAAGCTGCCAAAATTCCATATTGCAAATGATACAATAGACCAAGCCTCTATGCTATGGCATCAGCAGGTGGATGGAATAAGCCAAGTCTTAGACCAGCATGGCAGCGGTAAATCTCTAATACATGCCCTACCATTCTGGAATGCAGCTTATTTTCCTGTTTTCCTTGCCTAAACTACCTTATCTCTCTAAATTTTAAACATCAAAATTGTATTTTATAAACAGCAGAATTATTCACCCTATTGATCACTAAATGTAGCACAATCCAATTCATATAAATGCAAGGTAAGGAAGAATAATGCTACATAAAGTGTTCTATTAACATCCACTTACAGCAATTTGGCTTGTTGGATGTGTTAATCCCTTTCGATGACGGAGACAAACAAGCTCTGGAAGATAAGACATCTTCCCTCACACACACACAAAGGCTCTATGCCCACCAAGGTTTGAACCTGGGCTCTTTGCATTGCAGCATCCCACCCAAGATTCCCAACCACTAAGCCACAGTCTAATAATTAATCAAGTAGAGAAAATGTCACCTCCACCAATCTACATCAGGCAATTCCTTCTAGTTTCTACTACAACAAGGACAAGCTAAGCAAAATCTCTACTAAGTTTAGACAAGGTTGCACTCTAATGATGTAAAACTTCCTATTTCTATCGCTATGAATATTGACATTATTTGCCTTCAATTTGCAATTTCTTGAAGAACATGTTTCCACTACCTTGAATATCGATAATATCTGCCTTCAATATAGCAATTTCTCAAAGAAAATCTCAGTAACCCTAGTACCCAAATAAATCCAAATTCTATTTGGTCAAAGGTTGATCCTTTTGTTGATTTTTCAAGTGCAACAGATACAAGCACAATATTTCTGAACTATTGGTAATTACTTCAAATGATATAGATCTTCTTTTAACAATTCCAATTTATCATTAAGCAATTACACTTTAGAAATTTAACCATAGACCATAAAGACGGTAGAGATCACAATGCACAATAGAGAACACAAGATTCATCCTAGGAAAACCCACTAGGGGAAAAAACCCAACAACCTTTTCCATAGAGAAAAATTTCAGTTCAACAAGAGATAAATCTAACGCGACTAGTCAACTATGCCATCAAATTGCTCAACAAGCTATGGTCAAACCTGATCTCCAGCCCTCAAATCAAGTCAAGCCAAGTCAAACTTCTGCCCTTCAAAAACTTTGGCCCTCTGAGATTTGCCCAAAATTTTGGCCTGCCCAGAATTTCAACCCTGCAACTCAAGCTTGCAATTTCAGCCCTGCAACATCAACCCTGCAACTCAAACTGACCAGAAACTGCTGCCCAAAATTCACACGTGCGAGGTCTAGAGAGAGTAAAATGCAAGCTAGAGAGGGAGAGATCTCCGTCCTTTTTGTCCTTGATCTTCGCTTGGATGCCCAGAACTTGTCTTTCTTGTGTGAGGTCGAATGGTGCCTTTGAGGAGGAGGTCAAATGCCTTTATATAGTGTTCTGCCTTCGCAAATGGGTGTGTCTCTTCACTGGAGCCAACATGAATTGAGGGAGGGCCGACTTGACTATTTAGTATTTTTTAAGCCAAAAATTCAAATTTCGAAATTTTCTCTTTTAAATTCGACATGAAGAACATGTCTTACAATAATTCTTTCAAGAGCTAAATAATCAAAATGACATGAAGAACATGTCTTACAAATTCTTTATATATTTCAAGGGCTAAAATATAAATTATGAAGATCAACCATAGCTACAAAATTCAACACTCTCAGCTAGGGAGGTATTCATAATGACTAGACAGATGTTCTTGTGAACATCTTACTCTAAGAAAAGGTTATAACAAAATCATCAGCTTAATCGAGTCACAATTGTGACACATTGTAAACCAACTGCATCAACCATTTACCATAATTGGGTCAAACATCTTTGACACATGGTAAATCAACAGCGTCATCACAGTACAATCATTCGGATCAGTACCTCAAACCTATGGTACATCCTCACTATAATACGATCAATACTTTAGACACAGGTTATATCATTTAGCATCAACTCCCTCTCTCTCTCCTAGCTTCGGCTTCCCTGAAATTGTCTCCCAAAATTCCCTATGGCAACTCTCTTCACATCTCTTTAGTCTAGTCAAGCCTCTCACTGTTGAGAAAACTGATTCCTCAACATCATATGTCTTCACCTCTCCCTTAGGCTTATTTTATAATTTCATTATGCCAAAATCCCTAACACTAATCTCCTAAGTGATTAATGGCTATAATTAAATCCTAAGCCTCACTTGAGATCAACGATCAAACTTATATCTAAGTCACTTAAAAAAATATATCTATTATTTATCCTTAGAACTTTGGCCTAATAATCCACAATATTTCATTAAATTAATTATTGTAATTTTCCTAAGTTAACATTAGGAAAGAAATTATAAAATCACTTACTCCACAAAGCAAACACCTAGAGAGGCAATCAAATATCTTCAACATGCTAAGACATCAAGCCAATGTAGAAGACCTTCTGAGGCTACAAAATCAACAGTAGAGTCAAACTAGCAAGACAAGTTAATTCAATGGCACAGGTGGAGTTTAGCTAATGTGGCAAGATCAGGTTGAGTAGAGGACGTTGGACCGTCAAGGATGGCTTCCAAGAGAGGGTCAATCCAAATAAAAGGCAAGGGGTCAAAGTGACCAAGAGAAAATGGCACCATCGCAACATAGGGGTGGTTGGTAGCAGGTGTTGAACCGCAATTCTCAAACAGGTTTTGGGCCGCAAAGAGTAAGGTACCAAGAAGCTACAGGTAGTAGTGGGAGTCTCACTCAACAGTAGCTAGAAATCAGGGCAGAAAGCCAAAAATGTGGTCGAGGCATGCAAGAATTTGACAAAAGAAATAGTAGATCAAGCCTAATTAAGGGAAGTCAACCCTCAAAGGGAGCAAGGGATATCGTACCAATCAAAGGTGTGACAACAAATTTGAGTGCCTAAAGGACTAGGTAGAACCTTTCAGTTGAGTTTCCAATTTGGAGATGGCCGCAACTGATTTGAGGTTTGAGGATAGATTGGATGGTGTGTATAACTTCATTCCCTAGAAGGTGAGGGTTTCATGGAGAGTGATAAAGCCAACAAGAAGATGGTGTTGAGAGAAAAGCTTGAAAACACCGAGATGACCAAATCAAATACAGTGACCCCTTATCTCACCAAGATCAGACAAGTTCGAAACGAGTTGGCCGCAATTGGGAAAGTTGTGACAAATGAAGAGATGATAAGAATGGCCTTGAATGGCTTCACCAAGCCATGGGCTCCTTTCATCAAGCACATCGTACTACAAGTGAAACTTCTTGCTTGGGATAGATTGTGGGATGATGTAATAACCCAAATAAAATTTTAGCAGAAAATTGCTTCAGAAATTTAAGTCGTCAACTCCATAAACAATTTACACCAATTGGACCATAAATTTAACAGCAAAAACTAGAAACTATGAACTGCAACTGAAAATCAACAAGATGCACATGCAGTGGAACTCAGCCTTATTTTATTAATACAAAATACGCTAATACAAGAAATTGGAAATGGCTAAGGTGATGGTCTCAAAATATCTACAATAATGCCGCAATTGGTCTCCAAAATAAATTGATCTGATGATTGCACCTGTGAATTTTGAGTGAATTCACCAAGGGGAGAGATGGGTTCTCACCCACTCACTGAATCACTCGAGGGTTTTCGTCCTGAGGCTACTAAGGTAGAGAACTGAATTCTCCAATCTACACCAAAGACAAATACTCAAAACCAAGATGCCCCAAATGATCTCCTCCTCCTTTTAAAGGCCCAATATATAGATCTCTAATATTCTAGAACTATTTTATTTTATTATTTTATTATTATTCTAGAAGCTCCTCCTTGACTTTGTCTTAAGTGACTTTTTAATTTATTTAAGTCACTTTTAGCCTTTTCCTCTTAATTAATCTTTTCCCCTTAATTAAATGAGTAATTGAAATCATTTTTAATCTAGGAAAATGGTAAATCGCCCACCATACTCTCTCAGGCCACTAGAAGTCACTTCTCAACATCCCATCTTGTAGATCTTCTTGCTCTAGTTCCAACGAATTATTACACTAAGGTGTTATGTCAAGTATTCCTCCTGGAATGCCACTTTAAGCATGATTAATTAAGTTATGTTCAATAATAACCCCATGTTACGGGAGTTATCAAAAAGCAACGAAACTTGAAACAAGTTGTGTAGAACTGCTCATGATAATGAAAATGCTCAGCGAACGTCATCAAATCCCATAAAAACTCCTCAAAACCTTTTCAAGACTCCTAACGACATAATCCTGCTCTTATGACCTAGCCATCACGTACCATGAAAATCCACCATGGTTGTACTATAGAGGAAACAAAAAATGGGGACATTACAAGTCCTCCCACACCAATATTGCTTGCCCTCAAGCAATATGTATCTGACCGTTGCAAAGGCAATTGTATACCGATACCAGGATCCCATACAAACCATTGTGTCACATGCCTCTGCATCTTCCAATCGTGCATGGATCCCTTAATACTTGGATCCCAAACAAATCTCTAGCTCACCCTACTATGAATAGATCCACCTAGATCCCAATGCCATCTTGGCCAATCATCTTCACCCATATCCCATGGCTCTAACTTTGCCCTGTCTCTGGCCATAAACGTTGCTCAACTAATAAAATACCAATACATCACCTCTCTCCAGTCCAACCCAAGGTCAACCCCACTATGTTGACGTTGGGCTAGTGCTACTAGAATGTTAATGAACTGTCGACCTACATCACACTGCCAACTAAAGCATGTAGTATCCCTCACATTTGCGGGCCCCTGTGTACTATGCCCCTGACTAAGAATGATGCTCCATCAATATGATACCAACTCATGATCTCTTGCCAATCCATCTTGTGGGAAGGATTGGATGCATAGCCACCTATATATCGAACGATTCCCCTATGTTGCACCATGCCCAACTCACACAACTCTGCCTGGATAATCAACAAGATGCATCTAGAAAACCCTGCCTCTCTCTCCATGATGGACACAAGTGGGAAAACTGTGTTGCACACCCTATCTATGTACTCCTAGAGAGGGCTTCTGCCTAAAAGTACTGCAACTCTACCAGCTGCTTGCGCATCATCATTGGTTGGTCCATAAGATGTTTGCTCATCCTCCTCCATCATGGACTCAACATGAGCCTCCAACTGGCTCTCCATAAATGGCTCATCATGCACATTGTGCATATCATCTTCCTCAGTTGACTCATGCTCCTCTATGTGCTCTCCATGCAAGTCAACTCCTCAATCCTCTTCCCTCATGGAGACAACCTTCTACTCATCATACTCCTCCATCACATATGGGTGCATATCTACGTTGTTGTCAACAACTCCAAATCATTGCTCATGCTCCTTAGAGATATCTTGGTAGAAATCCATGGACTCAAATATAGAAGAAGAATCATCCTCCGGAAGGTTAGAAGGAGTCTCCTCCTGATCTACCCCTATCATCTCCTCAGTGTCACTCCAACATGAGTGAGCAGGCTCCAAAGGCTCCTTGCAAATGAAGCAAAGACCCTTCCTCCTTAATTCATTCTTGTTGCATTGTCCACCAAACCTGAGTAGCTCCTCCTTGGTCAAGTGTCTTCTGAGCAGATTAATGTTCTGTTTAACCAACCTTTCAGCTAGTTCGTAAGCAGTAGGTGAGACTATCAGTTCCTTCCTCCAAATGGCCAACAACTAGACTACAACCTCTTGCAAATGGCATCATGGCCTCCCATGCATGAGAAAAAAATGGATTGCATATGTGTTTTGACCATGTCCGAATGATGTTTCTTAATACTAAAGAAACATTGGCACATTTGAAGAATCAGGTCATCACACTCTAGATCAAACATGATGTCATATGATCTAAGCATAGCCATGGCTTCTAAAATCTCAAGCTTTTTCCCAAAGGTAGGACCCACAATGTTATCCAAGTCTTGAAAGGTCTCTACGATCAGCCTGAAAACTCCCCTCATAATATCATCATTGTAAGGAGGTATAGGTGCGGTCAGCCTCATGATGTTATTGAGACAGGATGCAATTGGAGGTTTGACCCCTTCACAAGGGTACTCCAAGAATTGGTGTTGTATAAGGGCAAGCATGGCTGGTTTTAGAGCCCAACCTAGCTTCTTCCCTTCTAACTGGCCCACCTCAGAAAGGAGTGAGTCTAGCTCTTCTAGTTTGAGAAGGGCTTTCATTGTGACGCTCGTGTTTTAATTTTGTCCCAAGTGCAAGGATTTTGTGTCCTACTTCCGGTCCCTTCTGCAAATCCCTTGCCTACTCTTGTTAAAGAATGGTATGGAACCCACTTGAGAAAGGTTTATTGATCTGCTTGGGTTTTTGGTCCAATGATGCATGGTGGTTCAATGAATTGCCTTTTGTATTGTTCAATCTTTTCAAGTCATTCAAGAATTTTGTAAATTTCTCCACAGCTTAACCCAATGATAACAAGTACATCAAGCTGACTCATACAAGACTTTGACTAACATCATAGTAATGTGATAATATCTCTCACATAAAAGATATACCTTTCCCTTTACACAAACTAGTAGTCAATACATGGCAAAATATAGGACATAGACACTCTTCTACAAGGCCTTATATGAAGTTCATGGAAATGTACAATGGTCAAGTAATGTTGATGGATAACTGGGCAACAACAATAACAAACTTGTTTTCTGATGGCTGAGGAATTTAGCCTTCCAAAAGCTCACTGTGTTTTCTGATTTTTGAAGATTTTTGTCAAACATTTTATGATCATACTACTATTTGGCTCAAATAGTTTGCATCACAATTGATTTCATGATGCTATAAAGGAAATGAATAGTTTTTCCACAAATATATACAGTGAATATGGAGATAGAGAACCTGGAACTTCTTTAGTTGATATGATTCATGCAAAATTGCTCCTTTAATCCATTGGGGTAAGCCTCAAGCTGGTAAGAAGATGGCAATGCGACCTCCTCCTTACTAGATGCTACAGGGATATTGATCATACAATTCATCCTCCTTTACATCAAGCTACTACAGGTGTGGTCTCAAGAGAAATTACAATTCTGGAGCACAAACATATAGGTGCCCTCCAAACTCAGAATTTTGTGTTATTTTTACTAGCACTTGGGACCATAGTCTCCGGATAATATACTGCTTGGCTCTCTGAAGATTAATACCTGGAATTGTCCACAGTTCGTCCTCTTTTGCCTGATTGATTTGATTCTCCCTTATAGATAGGAATTATGTTAAAATTGGCAACTAGGGCCAAACTCCACATGGGTCATCTTATTTATGACAGTTGATATTTTTCTTGGATTCCTCTCTCTAAAAGGTGTAGGATTGATCTAAAGATCATCCAATTCTGACATGTACAAATGAAGTTATGAATTTATTTTGATTATGGTCAAATTGTCAAGGTCGGCCAACAAACTTATGTCGGCTCAGAAGCCCAACAGTGACATCTATTCATCCTTAACGTTGCATATAAATACAAGGTGACTTAGCCTCATTTGGACACACTCATCTTCAAACTTCTCTCTCTCTCCTCATTGATTGCGTATGGATTTCTGGGCCTCTCTCTCTCCACATGTTTGAAATTTCAGGAGAGTGAAATTTCAAGAGGCCGAAATTTCAGGAGATCGAATTTCTGGACAGTTTGACCAAGCATTGACCAGCATTCGTTGACCTCCTTTGACTACATTTTTGTGAGGGTTATCTTTGTTTGGGAAGGCCACATTTCTGGGCACAAAAATCGAGGCTAAATGTTGACTATTGACCAGCATTGACTGCAGCTAGGGCTAACAACAGGTGGGTTGTTTGACCAGACTTTGACTAGGCTGAATTTGATTGTTTTGAGGATTGTTTTATCTTGTTGTTTCGAGGCCAAAGTTGACTAAAGTTGACCGATTTGTTTAGGGTCAAATCTGCCATGTTGACCAGCATTGACTTTTTTGGTTAGGATTCTTTTGTTGCTGTTATAAATTATCAAATTTGTAAATTGTACTATCTCTCTTTGTTGAACTATTGAAGACTAAAAGATGATTTGATCAAGGGTTTGCCCACATTGGGGTTTGTCCCTGGCTGGTGCCACATCTTGTGTCCTCTTGTCTTGGCTTGTCTTCTACTATTTATGTTTATGTTCTATCTGCATTTTATTATCATGTTGATGTGATTGCTAATATGAATATTGATACTGGGCTAGTAAAGAAATTGAAGTAAAATTGCTCTAAAGCATAGAACATACCATTGTTGCCTAAAATTAACAAATTACTTGTCCTTCGCATGGAAAATTTGTTGGAGAAATGATGAATTATTTGTAATAAAGAATCAGCCAATAAGATGATCGAACTCCCTCTGAAATTCATACCATACAACCCCAACCATAGAATTAGGTACAATATAACTCGATCTTTTCTCTTTGATATAGCTTGTTTTCTATTTATTAAACCAGCTTAGATCCATCTAACTTTGGATCTATCATGTGCCAAGAGGGATCAAATCCCTCTTAGTGTAAACCTTCTTTTTGGAGTGTAGTATTTGAGGAAAGCTTTGCACCTCGAGGGACTTGATCCCTCTCGACGCACAATAGATCCGGAGTTAGATGGATCTAGGTTGGTTCCAGTTGAGGGAAACAATGTCACATTTTTAGATTATTATTATTATTATGTATATATGTTTGAGATAAACTTCATATTTTGAAATTTACACTATGTTTTCTTTGCTTGACAAGACCATATCATTATTTTCTCTAATTTAGTCTATGTTACTTGCCTTGAACAGATTGTACGTCTATGTTTGGATACTTTGAGTGGTTTGTGTGTTTATGTGCTCAGATTTGGATGGTAAATTTTGTGAATGTTAAAGTTGTGTTATATTTCTATATGTGTGTGTAATTCATCATTAGTGATTAGTTGGTGATGAAGAAGGGAGACAATCTTGTTAATAGTTTGCAGGAGGATTGATACTGCACATCAATTTCATTTAATTTTAGGTGTCTTAACTTTTAACAACTAATTGATTCTTAATAGTGTCCCTCCAAGTATTACTAAATATATCTTGAAGAGTAGTTCTAAATTTAAATTTGCTCAGTTACCTCAGTTTGTTGAGATGATGGATATTGTTAATAACTTTAATGATGAAATAAAAATTTTGAATGCAAAGTGACAATGTAATAGTGCTGAATGATATAAAATGTGAATAATAAGAATGCAGCCAATTACAAATGGTCTTCATTGTGATCAATCTTAAACTATTTTCTTTTACTATTCTTATTGTCGGCCCTGTTAGTTTTGCCATCTTTTCATATCGATTATATGAAAAGGGCAATTGAAATTGTAAACCATTCAAATCTTCAACTCAAGTTATTGTAATAAGCATCATACCTTATCTCTCTTGCTCTCCAATATTAATATGTTGAATTACAATAACACAAAAATCAATGCACATTGTCAACAATTTTTTGTGCTTATACTAAAATCAATGCGCATTGTTAATCCAATCGCTTTAAAATTAATGTACCATCATATATCCAGTTACATCAAATGAGAAATCAACATCTACACTGAAGTCAATGCATTTAATGCAAGCAATCAAATAGTATTATTTTTTTTTGCTAAAGCAAAAGTCGTACCTTCATTATCATTAAATCAGAAAATAATTTACATAGATTACAACCATCCAAGTGAATCCATGGACCAGGTAAAAACTACCCCCGAACAACCAAGGGCATCGAGTTAAGGGTGAAAACCCCGATCCCTACTAACAAGATATCCAAACCCTCAAATGCCGGACCGTACCAAGGCCAACCATTCGACTCACCACAATCCGAATGGGGGACTAACACTCATACCAATGAAATACCTAATATCTTCAAAACGGAAATCAGCATTGAAGCCTTTAATCTCCACCATCAAAGCACCATGCCCGATCCAACGGTTGAGGAAGATATCGCGATGCCAAGGAGCCCGTCAATTAACCGTATGGACCCACTAACATGCTCGAAGGTTCTTGACCGTGGATCTCCCAAGCTTGATCCAACGGCCGAGGAAGATATCGCAATGCCAAAAAACCCATCGCTTAACCACATGAGCCCACTGACATGCCCGATGATTCCTAGTCGTTGATCCTCCGTGCTTGATTTGACGGTCGAGAATCATATCGCACGGTCCTAAAGCACCGCTAGTTAGCGTGCGATGAGGACGGTAATCATACCCACCCCTCGGCCACGTGTAGCGACTTGAGTGGAATCGCTCCAAAATCTTAAAAACCACTTTCTACTTGAAAGGCTCCCGATGACCAGTAAACCACTTTGCAAGCGGAATCACGTACCTGTGAAGAGTCTAGGGTATTTCAACCGCCACGAAAGCCCGGATTCTGGCTTCTCTCTCCATCCCCTCTGCACCAGTTGATGAACCCCTGTAAAGTACAGTCCCATCCCTCCGGCCAACTACCCGGGCAGCAAAATCTTCCGAGCAACCGAAGAAGGATCAAAATGAGGAAAAAGTAGCAACTCATGTTGAAACCAAATTATCTGGACAAAGCCTCCGTGGCTCTATTACGATACACTGTCATATCTTCATCTGCTTGGCAACCACACTATTCCTTGAGTCTGTTATGAGGCAACCCTTTCCAACCCATCGCGACTTTGCTAATGGTACAATTCACTCCTTGGTTAGCCAATAAATCCGCCAGTTTGTTAGCCTTCCTTTGTACATGGTTAAAACTTACCGTATGTAGGCTCATGAGATGGAGCTGGATCCGTTGAAAGACCTAGATCAACCTCCAATGTTTTGAAACCTGCTCCGGCCCCATGCCCCAATTGATTCTGTTGACTGAGTTAATGATTAGCTCAGAGTCAGCTTCGATAATCACATTTTGCCGATTTTCCTTCACTAGGAGTTCTAAGCATTGCTCCATAGCCATTAGTTATGCCATGTTGTTAGTGGCTCTGCCTAAATGGCAATGGAAGATGGAAAGGATATTTCCGAATTCCTCCCTTGACACCCCTCCAAAGCCAGCAATACCCGGGTTGCCTTCAGAGGCCCCTTCAATGTTATATTTCAGAAAACCCTGAGGGGGAGGATGCCAATAGTCCTGTTTAGTTTCCATTATCCTGACCTTCTGTCCAGGCCCTGAGCAATAAACCCCTACATGCCCAACTGTCTGAGAATTCTCATTTCAGCATCTGAAGGTGGATTCTTAGGGGGATTTCTCACAATCGTACTAACTATCTCCCTAAGTTGTCCTAAGATTTGCTCAAAAAGATATTGGAAGGGTCTCTTTTCATTTTTAAAGATCTTATTGTTCCTTTCTTTCCAGACATTCCAAATAATGAAGCTAGGCGTGAGAGCCCAAGCTGAGCAAAGAATTTCATAATCAGAAAAATTTCGCCTCCAGTTGTTTAGGGTATTGATAAAACTCCCTCTATCCCTGTTGGCCTTTTGGAATATGGTAGCAAAAGAGTCCCACAATCTAGAGGTGAAGGTGCAATTGTTGAGGAGGTATTCCATAGTTTCCTCTTGGGCCTTGTTGTCGCACAGATTGTCACAACAACGCTCAGACTGGGGGTTGTCACCCTGATCCCCGATCTCTCCGTTTAAGCCGTCTCCCGAGGCTAAGGGAGGTAGACCCTATGGGATAAATGAAAACCAACTGTGGACAAGTTGGGTTGGGAGACACAACAAGGCAATTTAGCACTTGATTGATTTAGAAATTAATGTACCAGTGCCTTATGGAGTTAATGATTAAATAATTGTTTATTAAATGTTGCAGAAGTATAAACCATGTAAAACAATCATTTATCATCAAATAACCCAAGCGATGTAAGATATTCAACAAACGCACAACGCCTTAATAATGATCCAACAATTAAATTTCTAAAGAATGAATGCTTTATACAACCATGAAATTTAAACGCTGACCAGATTTCAAATAGTTAATCTCCAGATATAAACATTTTAAAGCACATTTAACTTCACCACAACAGAAAAAAGACTTTAAAAAAAATTTCAAATTTTTTAATTAGCCTTTTTGAAAAAAAATTAATTTATATATATATATATATATATATATATATATATATATATATATATATATTTAAAATTTTAAGTCTAAAAAATTAAACAGAACTAAAATCCTAAATAAAATCTAATCTAAACTAAAGTCTAAAAAAAAAAAAATAAACTTTTTAACCTTTTATGAATTTTTTTCCTTTTTTTTCCTTTTTTTTATTTTTAAGAATTTTTTTAATTTAAAATGAAACAAAACTTAAAATCTAAATCTAAATCTAAACCCTGAAGACTATAACCCTTTTTAACTTTTTTGTTTTTTATGAAAAAAAATTTATTTTATTTTTCTTATAAAGTCCTAATTTAAATATACATATAACCTAAATAAACAAAATAAAAATTAATATCTAAACTAAAGCCTAACTATACAAAATCTAAACTAAATATACCTAAACGTAAAGCTAAAAAAATCTAGAATAAATAAAAATCTAACTTTTGGATTCTTTGCTTTTTTAGAAATTAAAATCTAAATGAAAATAAATCAAAATTTGAAAAAAGAACAACCAAAGTCAAAACCCTTTTTCGATTTGTTTTAGACTTTTTATATTGTTTTTTTTTTAAGATTTAGAAAACAAAAATCTACGCTACCTTAAAAAAAAAAACAAACACACACAGGAAAATCAAAGATTAAAGAAATGACTTACAATTATACAAATTGAGAAAATCTACCGTAAAAAGCGTATTGTTGTGAATGTGTGTGCAGGTTCGCAGCGGCTGGAGCAGAACTGAAGGGAAAGATGCTACGAGGTAGATAGCAGAGGAATGAGCGAGTTGGAGGTTGCGTTGCGGATAGGTTGCAGGTTGACAGAACTGAAGAATGGCAGACGGAGGGATTGGAAGGCAGAGCTGCAATGAAATCACACAGATGGTGTGGGAAGGTGTGGCAATGGCGAGGTTGAATAGTTGAACGCAACGTGCAGATGGTGCGATGGTGGGAAGAGGAATGCGATGAGCAGCAGCGTAAGAGTTGAAGAAAACGCAAGCACAGCGTGGAGTTGGCTGCGTGAAAGGTGAAAAATAATCGATAACGGAGACACAGCTTAGAGGACGCAGAAAAATCGAGGGTGTGATTTGAATGACTGCGTGAGAGACAGAAGGACGCAGGGATTGTAGTGCATAGGTGAGGGTGACAGGTTTGGTTGCAATGAAGAGCTGATTAAATGACTGTGGGATTTTGATGGGGAGCCTGTTGCAGGCCCAGGGCAGCACATAAAAAATTTCGAACAAACTTCCTGCGAATAATGAAACCCCAGAAATGGACCAGAAAACCCTCTTAAGATTTACCAAGGCTCTTAAAATTTTGAACCAGCTGCTTCAGATTGTCTACTGAAAACCCTGCAAAATTTTAAAATCTATACCTGCAACCTACAATGGCAAAAAACAAAACACCGAGAAGTAAAATGTGCAAGAAACAAAACTGAAAACCCTAAAACCAGCTAAAAATTTACAATATTTACAGATTTTCGACTCTTAAGCAACCAAATTTGTCAATAATCCACAGTAATATTTTCAGAATTTTTAAACTTAATGTGAGATACTTCAGAAAACCCTTCTTGCATTCATAAGAAAAATACAAATGATACGTCTGGAATTAAAACTGGCTGGGCTCTTTCAGAAAACGCAATCCAGGAGTTGGTTGGTTCAGCCGAGAACTTCCCCGAACACCTGGTAATCTAAAAAAAAAGGATTTTCTGCACAGCGTAAATCAACCATTAACATAGAGGGAGAAAACAACAGAGAAATTCAGATCAAATGGAGATACCTGCCATTATATTTCAGAAATTAAACTATCATTCAAACCCCAGAGATCATACAAGATACCTGTGCCTAAATCAATCTTCATCAAGCTATCATCAATGGCTGAAATAAAATTATGCAGAGAAATAAAACATCTTACAACATTTCCAGAAGAGTAACACCAGCGAAATTTTCAACCCCAAAGTCTTTCTTTATTGCACAAAAATGACTACAAGAGAGCTTTCTTTAGCACCAGACTCTCAGATCCAATCTGATCTCAAATGACCCCTAACACCCTATTTAGAATGAAAATTTCCCAATGGCTAGTTCGAGTGATCCATGTCAAAATGATCTCGACCGTCGATGAGAATCAAAATCTCTTTTAATCTCATCCGTCGAATTTTTAAATGCATTTTAATATATTAAAAAATTGAAAATCTGCATTTATTTACTCAAAACTTTGACTTTTAATTATTTTATTTTTTTTTTTACTTTTTATTTTATTTATTTTATTTTTTTAATTATTTTAATATATTTTTTTTTTTTTTTTTTTTTTTTATTATTCTTTTATTTTTGGATCCTCAAACTTAGCCTTTGGAAAAATCACCTATGACCTAGAACTTAGGACTTATGAGGGAAATAAAACATTTTCTAACCCTCAAGACACTTTACATCATGACTTTTACAATTTTACATCTCAAGGGGGAAAACCCATTTGACATAGACCCTCATAGACCACCCAGTTCTGCGACAAATATAATCTAGTAGATCAAGCAATTTGAAATACCCTAACCAAATAATTAAGATTATTTCCAAATTACTTTTACATAGACTCGAAGCACACTAGGATACATAGACTCGAAGCACACTAGGATTTCCCTAAGATTCTAATGACAATTCATTTTGACTTTGGGGTTCGGCTGAAGGAAAACTCTACCGATCATGGATCAATGAGACCAAAAACCTTCCGGAACGTAGATTATCACTAGAAAATTAGGTCCACCTAGGCAATTTACATACATGACTCAGATCTGCTAAGATGATTTACAGTTTACACATGCAGACTAGGTTTACAAAACAATATGATTGGGCTAATGATGACAGTCGAATGGCACGGACATATTGATCAAGTGCTATCCCTTTTGTGAAAAAGGGGGTGTACTGCTATTGGTAGTTGACACGTAGTGGTCAACAGGCCTTACAGAGCTGACATCTGGAAGGCCATAGAACCCCCCTTTTCCTAATGTTGTCCCAAGTCAAAATTTTCTTATGGTAAACCAGCCACATGAAGAGTTTAATCTTCATCCAGCCTCGATGCCTCCATAGACTCTACCAAATTCTATCCAAAGCAAGAGAATCCAACTCAAGGAGTATGCGTTTTGCCTCCTTAAGATTAAAGGTGCCCTCATTGTTGTTGCCCCATCTTAACTAATCATGCCCCCCTATTACTAGAATCTTCCTTTGTTCCAACATTTTCATAAGAGCCTCTCCTTTAGCTTTCAAGGGGTTATCTTCATTGTAAACAATATTCCTCCAGTTTCTCCATTTTCCTGCATTATTGGTTTGATCCCAAAAATCTTTAACCTTAGATAACCCTATAATGTCTGTCTCTATCTTGAGATCCTCAAAATCCTCTTTTAACAGTATCGGTTCTTGTTGTCATTTGTCTTCCCAAAATAGTGCCAGATCTCCCTCTCTGATTTCCCAGAAGCTGTTCTTTTGTACTAAGCCTCTATTCTCCCAGGCCTTATTCTAGATATATGAGCCCTTTATACTTCTAGACATCCTTATATGATCGTTAATTTTCCAAGTACTAGCGTATTTTTCTTTCCAAATACTAGCCCATTGAGCCTTTGGTTTTTTAACCCAATGCCACCAAAGTTTAGCCCCTAAAGCCCTGCTTAGAACCTCTGGATCGTCCAAACCAAGACCTCCATGATTTTTAGGTTTGCAAATCTTTTCCCAAGCTACCAAGGCCCATTTCTTTCTATTCTCCCCCTTGCCCCAGAGGAAGTCTCTTTGAATGGTTCTGAGTTGTTGTAAGACTCCTTTTGGTGCAGGGAGAGCTGAAAGCATGAAAACTGGGATAGATTGAAGAACAACCTTTGTAAGCACCAATCTACCAGCCAAGTTTGAAGATCTGATGGTCCAATTCATAATTTTATTCTATGTCTTGTTAATCACCGGCTCCCATATGCTCTTGTGCAGAGGTTTAGCAGTTAGAAGAACACCCAAATATTTTGAAGGAAGGAAATCCCTTTGAAAGCCCAGAATTCTAAAGATATTCCTTTGACTAGCAATATTGGTATTAAAGAAAAAAAATCTTGGAATTGGAAATATTAGCCTCCCTACCTGAAGCCATGGCAAAGTCACTTAGAAGTTGTTTGTATATTAGAGCCTATTTGACCGTAGGGATTCCTTGCAGCATGGTATCATCCACAAATTGTTGATGAGTCAAGGACTGTCCATTCTCAGAAAGTTGGAGACCCTTGATTTTGCCATCTTCCTTTGCCTGCTTGATGGACCGACCCAGTCCTTCCATCATGAGAATGAAGAGAAAGGGAGTGAGTGGATCACCCTGCCTGAGGCCTCTTGAAGGAATAAAAGTCTCGGAGGGAGAACCATTGACCAAAATTGAAAAGCTAGAAGAAGTTACCAAGACCATGACCCATCTGACCCAGTTATGATCAAACCCAAAAGCAATAAGAACCCTCCTAATATAGGTCCAATTCAACTTGTCATAAGCTTTGGCTAGGTCCAGTTGCATGATCATTCCAGCCTTCCTGTTGCTAGTCAGTGAATGCACCACCTCCTGTGCTTGAATGATATTACTGAGAATTTGTCTGCATTCCACATAACCAGATTGTTCCCCAGACACAAGAGTGGGCAAAAGAGGTTTGAGTCTATTGGCAACAACCTTGGATATTATCTTGTAAACCACATTGCACAATGCTATGGGTCTAAACTTATCTGGAGTTAGGGCATTATCCTGTTTAGGGATCAGAGAGATGAAGGAGGTGTTGAGTGCCTTCAGAATAGTTCTATTCCTTCTGGAGTCTTCTACTACATCCAGAATGTTTTGTTTAACAATATTCCACCAAGCTTTAAAAAAATCGACATTGAAACCATCAGGGCCTGGCGCTTTACCATTCTGCATTTCTTTGAGGACCTCACTGATCTCCTCTTCAGTCACTGGCCTATTGAGGTTAAAGTTATCCTCTCTGGACACTAGTCTTGGTATATGTCTTGTTAAGTCCTTGATGAAATGCTCTCTATCTGAAATGGTATCCTTTGCTATCCCACTAAAGTGTTGGACTAACACAGCTTCTATGTCTTCATGGGAACTGAGAAGTTGCCCTCCCTCATCCTTGATCAAAGAGATTCTATTATGGGCTCTATTTTCCAAGGTGGATCTGTGGAAGAATATGGTGTTTCACTCTCCTTCTTTTAGCCATTGCACTCTAGATTTTTGTCTCCAAAATATTTCTTCTTGTTTACAAAAGTTCTCCCATTCTTGCTGGAGTTTGGTAGCTTTCTCATTTCTGACTTTGTCAAAGCCAACCGTGATAAGGGTTTGGTTTAGTTCCTATAGTTTGTTTTCAACAGCTTTTTTTCCTTCAAAAATATTGCCAAATTCATTCTTGTTCCAATATTTTAGCCTGCACTTGATATGTTTTAATCTTTTGTGAAGAAGGAACATACTTGTACCCTGAATGTGTAAATCTTCAGACCACCAACCTGAAATGTTGTTGATGAAATCTGGATGGGTAAGCCAGATATTCTCGAATCTGAAAGGTCTATTCCTAGGGGTACCTATGCCCTTGACCTCCAGTTGGACCAGCCAGTGATCTTATCCTCCAAAGGGGAGAATACTCGCTGCCATTTCCTTATTACTTAGCATCAGGTCCTCTGAGATGATGAATCTGTCTAACTTTGATGCAACTAGAGACTCTCCTCCTCTTTTATTATTCCAAGTAAAGAGACCATTACTCGAAACAATGTCAACTAACTTCATAGAATCCATAAAAGTTTGAAAGGCTAAGGAGTCTTTGTTTAGAGTTATGGTGCCCCCTTTTTCTCCGATAGTGATTTGATCATGTTGAAATCGCCACCAAAAATCCATCATATATCTACATATCTCTCTCTGAGATCCACAAGAGAATCTATAAACCTGAGTTTGTCATCCATTCTCTAAGGGCCATAAACATTCATGACCAGATAGATCTCCCTATCCCCCACAAGTTGAATAACCACTGATAAATAATTTCGAGAAGCCTCAACATCTATTATACCAATCTTTTGGGGGTTCCAAAGAATAAGAGTGCCTCCTGCTGTATTTTCTACCCTGACTTCTAAAAACTCAAAACGATTGAGCCATTTGCTATATATTTCTTTAATTTTCTGAATGGAACATTTAGTTTCCTGGATAAAAATCATATCCGGAGCTTCTTGTTTCATTCTGTTACTAGTTAATCTTTGTTTCCTTTTACTACCTAGACCCCTGATATTCCAAGAAGTGAACTTCATCATTAAAGATTTGTGAAGGAGTAACTGGTTAGGTCTTTCATCTTACCGGAATCTATCATTAGCTTTCCACATTCCATCAACAGCTCATTCTGCTTTTTTCAACCTATCTTCTTTCCTGGGCATCTAGGTGTTAATCCTGGTGTGTTTTTCATAGTTTTCACCCCTTCGCTACCCTGTCTTGCGGTGTTACTTTGCCTGTCCATCCCTCTAGTCTGGGTTTTCCATAAGTACAATTGTTGTACTTTAGTGAACTCTTCTTGAGGTAACGAGTCTACCCCTCCCATGGTTCCCTGTTTCAAGAACCCTTCCAAATCTAGGTTTTCTCTCTTGAGAATCTCCTGTAGTTCATGGTCCTCCATTTCCATCTCGCTCTAAGTCATTTCCTGGTCCATATCCAGTTCTACTTCACTCATCATAGCCTCTTTCTGTTTGCTATTATCCTTTGTTTGCTCTTTGTCTTCCTCTTTCTCCTTCTCCTCTAGACTTTCCTCCATTCCCTGATCTGCTTTTTTTATCTCTTCTTCCTCGACCACTTGGTACCTGTTCAGACTGGCCTGAGGCCCTTCTGCTTGATGTTGCTTAAGTCCCCTTTTGCCCCCTTTTCCTCTATGGCTCACTTTATGAAAGCTTTCAGTATCTTTCATAGTGGTAACTTTGCCCTTATTCTCTGTTTTACTGAGAGGGCAATCCCTTAAAAGGTGTCCATGCTCATGGCATCTGCGACATCTAAATGGAATATGTTAATAATCAACTGTTTGTACCCATTCTTCATCAAAAACTTCCAAGATAACCTCATCCGGTAGGGCTCCGGATAGATCCATTTCCACACAAATTCGTGCAAAGGAAGTGTATTTTCCCCTTCTGGTGGCTTCAGAGGCTTTGACAAAACGTCCTAATTTATTTCCTATGGCTGTTAACGACTCTGTTTGCCAGTAATCAAGAGGAAGGGAGTAAAAGTCTTACCCATACTGGAACCGAAGTGAAAGTCTCCCACTTCGGGACAAAGTTCATCATCCACGGCCTCTTATAGAGGCCAGCAGTTGTGAAGAAGTAGGGCCCCCCTTCAAACACTCTGTCTTTATCCTCAATATTTGTGAAGACCACAGTGAAGAATCCCTTTGACCCAAGATGTAGGTCAATGCTTCTTTTGGTTTCCAATGATATTTAATCCATGTCTGTAATGCTTTTTCAGTGGGCCATACTCCCATGAATTTACAAATGATAGCATATGTCCGCATGTGATCCCTGTGTGCCTGCAGAGCAGGATCATTCAGAACTACTCTGGGTGTGACTTCAGTTTTGGGTTTACATGGACCCTTCTGTGCCTTGGTTTTTGCCCCCTGTTCCTTGTCATCTTCCTCCTTTTCTTTTGTGCTATTATTCTCCTTTGATGTGATTCCCTCTTGCTCTTCTTCCATGCTTTCTTTCCTTACTTCAGCAATACCTCTGACCTCTTCTATTGGCTTCTTACCTCTGTTGGCTACAGCTTGCTTGTAGGAGGGAGTGGAGCTCCCTCCTTTGCGCCCTTCCATGGAGTTCAACGCCTGCTAACGACTGTAAGCCCTAACTGTTCATTCCCACCCCGAGTCAGCAATCAAATAGTATTAGAAAACAACATCTACACTTTAATAAATGCATCTAATGCAAGCAATCAAATAGGATTAGAAATCAACATATACACTAAAATCAATGCATCTAATGCAAGCAATCAAATATAATTAGAGATCAACATCTACACGAAAATCAATGCATCTAGTGCAAGCAATTAAATAGAATCAAAAAACATCTACACCGAAATCAATGCATCTAGTGCAAGCAATCAAATAGGCTTAGAAGTCAACGTCTACACTGAAATCAATGAATCTAGTTCAAGCAATCAAATATAAATAGAAATCAACATCTACGCTGGAATCAGTGAATCTAGTGCAAGCAATCAAATAGAATTAGAAATCACTATCTACACTGAAATCAGTTGCACTATCAAATAGAATTGGAAATCACTATCTACACTGAAATCAATGCATCTAGTGCAAGAAATCTTCTTCCCTCTATCCCCCCTCCATCTATATCTATATATCCCTCCATCTCACCTTTGTCTTACTATCTCACCGCTCCCAAACACACACACTCTTTCTCCATATCTATCTCTCTCTCTCTCTCCCTCCCTCTCTCTATCTCTCTCTTCTTCCCTCTCTTCACCTTCCATCTATATCTCTATCTCCCTTTATCTCTCATTTGTCTCTCTACATCACCCCCAAACATACACACTCATTCTCCGCATCTATTTATCTCTCCCTCCCTCTTCCTCTCCCTCTCTTCCCCTTCTCTCCCTCTCTCCCCCTTCTATCTCTCTTCCCTTCTACTCTCCTCTCTCCCTTTCTCTCAATCTCCCTTATCCGTCCCTCTTTCTCTCTCTCCCCCTCCCTTTCTCCTTCTCTATCTCACGCCCTCTCTCTCTTCTCTCCTCTCTCCCTTTCTCTCCCACCTCCCTCTGTCTCTCCCCCTCGTCTCTCTCTCTCTCTCTACGCTCCAACTCTATCACTATCTCCCTCCCTCTCTCCTTCTCTCCCCCCTTCACTATCTCTCCTTTGTCTGTCTCTCTCAACCCCAAAACATACACACTCTCTCTCCATCTCTCCCTTATCACTCCCTCTCTCTCTCTCTCCAATTTTCTCTCTATATGTCTTTCTTCTTCCTTTCCTCTCTCCCCTTCCAACTCCATCTCTTTGTCCCTCCCTCTCTCCTCCTCTCTCTTTTCCTTTCTCTCTCTCCCTTTCTCTCCTACCTCTCTCTCTCTCTCTCTCTCTCTCTAACCATGTCACTATCTCCCTCTCTCTCTCCTTCTCTCTCTCACCCTCTCTCCCCCCTCCATCTTTGTGTCCTCCCCTCTCTCTTTTACCCTTTTCTCCCTCTCTTACTCCTCTCCTCTGTCTTCAATTCTCCTCTCCCCTTTCCTTCAGATTATATCCTTCAATGCAAGCAATCAAATATGATTAAAAATCACCATCTACATTGAAATCAATGCATCCATCTATATCTATATCTCCTCCATCTCTCCTTTTGTGTCTCTCTATCTCACCCCCCAAACACACACACACACTCTCTCTCTCCATATCTATCTATCCCTCACTCCCTTTCTCTATCTCTCTCTCTTATTCACTCTCTTCACCTTCCATCTATATCTCTATCTCTCTATATCTCTCCCTTGTCACTCCCTCTCTCTCTCTCTTTCCACTTTTCTCTCTCTATGTTTCTTTTTCCCTCCCTCTCTCCCCTTCACCCTCCATCTCTCTATCCCTCTCTCTCTCCTCCTTCCTCTTACTCCCTTTATCTCTCCACCTGTATCACTCTGTCTTTATTCTTCCCTCCCATATATATCTAGACTCTAGAGTTAATATATATCATGATATATTCATATATATTGTAATATAACTATTTTAACATTATATTAAATTTAATATTGTATTGATCTAAAGTTATTAAATTTAATAATATTAATATTTTAATATATTAATATTGATATTAGATTTGATGATGTTTTTTACATGGCATGATAACAAATTCAATAATAAAACTATATCAAATTAATATTTTCGAATATTACAACTTTGACATGGAAATATTTGTCTTTAAAGAGTTTAATATATCCATAGGATATGGTTTTCCCTTTTAATAGATTCACTTTACAAATATTTAATTAAAAGAAATATTATAAGATTTTGGAGCAGGATTTTCAATTCTGTGTTGAATTAACCTTTTCCCATTGATTCAAGAAATGGTATTGGATGTAGTAAAGAGTAAAGATATTTAAAATTTTACCTAATTTGGACTTTTGATGTGGTAAAAACATTTGTTGAATGTAAATTTATGATCCATTCAAATTCAACGTATATGATAAAAGAATTATTAAACCCATGAGATAATTGTATTGTTGTTTTTTATCTATATGGTTATTTTCATTTTTGTTTAGGGCCAATTTTATTATTTTTATTATTTTTATTTTATTTTTATTATTTTATTAAATATTATTAAATTAAAATATTAAAACAACTAATATTAATAATTTAATATATTAAAAATAAGATGCTTTTTCACTTGGCTGAGAAGAAAGATCGATAGATAACCAACTCAAACGCAGAGAAACCAACATAAAACCTTAAATTCTTTATATTAAAGAGTAGAAATATTAACTTAACTCTGAAATTGTACAGGCCCACAAAGGTTCAACTCAAACCACATAGTATTAACAGTACAAAATTCAAGCTCAAAAGGAACCTTGCATTACAGTGATTTGTTTTGATCGATCTTTACATTAGCGCCAAGAGTAAAATTTCAATATGTTCACTTCAAGGCCTTTCATATCCATCTATGACCAACTCAAACCCAAAATTCTAGACAGAAATGCGCAATTGGAAATCATAATAATAATATTATTATTGTTATATGAATTGTTTTTTATTTATATAGGTATTTTCATTTTTATTTATTTAAGTTGAAATTAGCCAAAAAAAATTAGATGTTTATTTTGGCCGACAATAGTTAAAATTTCAATTGGACAAGCAAACTTACACATCTACTCCATACTGGGTTGTAGAATGTGCCTCTTGACGCAATTATAGAAATGGTGGATCAATGGCACTTGAAACCCTTATTTCTTTGAAGAAGACATGCGGCCTCATACAAGGGTAATCGAACTCCAAAATAGTTGTAAACTTCGGCCTCTAAATCTTTTTACAAACCCTTAGTGTGCAAACTATAACACCTAGAACAAGCTCCAACAGGGAGAAGATTGAGATGACTGCTTATATAAATATGTGTTTGAAATCAACGCATCCCTCCGAGTAGGCGTTGCTATAGGATTTTTCAATCCTGGCACCACAGTCTCCCTTGACTTAGAACTCAGTCTCCCTCATTCATATTAAAACTAGGATCTTCATCCCAACATATTGCTCAATCCTTCAAAAGAATTGTTGGACATTTCAATGAGTAGACAAAGGTGGAAGAAGATAAATAGTTCGATCCACCTCTGATATTATAGCAATGATATGGCTCGGTGATTTATCAGTCATCTACAATTATTCGGCACTCCTGGATCATGCAACTATTCGGCCTCTTGAATCCATTGCTACTACACAAATAATTTGGACCTTCTCCTTATGAGTGTAACTTGGATACCTGTTGATGGAGCTTTGGAAACTCGTGGAGTTTGGCAATAAAAACCCTCGATCTTGACTGAAGAAGAAACACGGCCTTGGGTTGAAACAATTGGTCACCAAGATAACCATCAAACTCTACCTCTAATTCTGAAAAGAAAATGGTGCCTCAACCTCAATATGTGTGTCCTTTTTCCTAGCTCCAAACAAAGACTTGGCCTCTTAACTTGAAATTTGGTTCTACTTGGAAAATAGCCCTCTCCAAGCAATCCGAAAACACATTGACTTATCTATGCTTCATATTTTGAATCTGAAATTGGAATCACATTGATTAATTCAACATTTTTACAATAGATAAATTATGCCTCTTGAGTGATAACATAGCCTGCTAAAGATGTGGATCTCGTCCTCCAGGGATAAACAGACTCCGCCACCAATGGTTTCGATTCTTCCAATTGAGTTCATAGTCTTCACAAAAATAATATTTGGTCCCTTAGTAATGTAAATTGTTGTCACCAAATTCAACTTGAAATATTAAATGTTGGCCCCTTTTAATAATATTTTCACATCCCTAAATAATACTCCACAGCCTTTACAAAATGTAAAGGTCAAATAGTTCGACCAACTAAATAGTAAATATTTAGTTTTTTTAAATTTAATTCTTGGTCCCTTTTAGAATAAATAATTAATTTTGGCCAAGTAATGGACTTTAGGTAAATATTTGGCCAAAATAATAGTTGCCCCACTTTTATAAGAAAAAATCTTTTGCAATAAATGGTTGTCACAACAGCGTCTTCATAGATAACCTGCAAAATAATAAACTATGGAAGAAAAATTTACAATAATAAGCCAATTAGGGTGGTTATAGAGAACAATCAAAATTGACGAGATTCTAGTTAGGGTGATTCTAGAGGATCAACGAAAACTAGTTTCTCATGAAACCCTTTATCTAATCCCACGATCCTTTTCTGGGGTTGATCTACAATAAACCCTTAGGCTGGCAGGATGCACAGCTCTGATACCATTGTAATATCCCAAATAGCATAAAATTGCTTCAGAAATTTAAGTTGTCAATTCCATAAATAATTTACACCACTTAGATCATAAATTTAACGACAAAAACTAGAAAATATGAACTGCAACTGAAAATCGACAAGATGCGCATGCCGTGGAACTCAGAGTTATTTTATTGATATAAAATATGTTAATACAAGAAAATGGAAATGGTTGAGGTGATGGCCTCAGAAGATCTACAAAAATGCCACAACTGGCCTACAAAATAAATTGACCCGATGATTGCACTTGTGAATTCTAAGTGAATTCACCAGGGGGAGAGATGGGTTCTCGCGCACTCTCACTAAATCAACTGAGGGTTTTCGTCTTGCGGCTACTAAGGTAGAGAACTAAATTCTCCAATCCACACCAAAGAAAAATACTTAAAATCAAGAAGCCCCAAATGATCTCCTCCTCCTCCTTTTAAAGGCCCAATAGATAGATCTCTAATCTTCTAGAAGTATTTTATTTTATTATTTTATTATTATTCTAAAAGCTCCTCATTGACTTTGTCTTGAATGACTTTTTAATTTATTTTAAGTCACTTTTGGCCTTTTCCCCTTAATTAATTTTTCCCATTTTAATTAAGACCAATGTGGAAAAAGTCGAAGTCGAGATTAAATCAGCGAGGGTCCAAAAATCAAAAAACTCGTTAAAGTTGGGATTAAATCGGCAAGGTTACAAAAATCGAAAAACTCATTAAAGTCGGGAGTCTTTTGAAAAAGTCGGCAAAAAAATCATTTTTTTTATTTTTTTAGCATCTAAAGTATCCACAACATCAAAGAAATGCATTTCCACATAAACATGTAAAGAAAGCTAATATATAATATGTATATGAAGTCTAGTGCTACATCACATATCAAAATAATGAATCAACTCCTGAATCTTGAGTCTTGTCTCAGTCTCAACTCTCAAGAGTCAAAATATCAACAAAAAATATAATAAATATATATCATGAGTCATCTACATGTCATAAAGTAATCAGTCACTGAGATCCTCTGCCCCTTTTACGGGAATAGGGAACCACTTTGCCCTTTCCTCTAGAGGAAGAAGGCCCAGCCCCTAGGGATACAAATGGACTCAATCATCCTCTAGGAGCCAATAAAAGAGGTGGCCTTTATCCTATGTTATTGTTGCCCATCCTAGATGGTGTGACCTCCTCCTCATCATCCTCCTCCTGCTCTACCTCCTCACCCTAAGGTTGCTAATCCTCCTCTACCTCTGGCTCTCCCTCCCCTACAAATGCTACCTCCTTTGTCGCTAGTGCCTCTAGATCCACATCTAACCAATCAAGGATCGAGTCCATGGTCGACCTCTCGGTCTCGACCCTCCATGCAACAGTGGTATCAATATTGTCCAATGAGATGGCTTCCACATTAGGAGTTTTTTGAGGTTGTCTCACCCACAATCGAAGATTGTAATAGATGTAGACCATCTCATTAAGGCGTTGGGAATCCAATCTGTATTGGGGTCATAGATTGTAAATTAGTACTTAGAAAATTTAAATATTAAAAATAATCAAATGAATTCAAAATTTTAATTTTAAATTTTTATACCTATTGCACTTTTTGTTGTGTATTTTGTCAAATACACTCCAGTTGCGCTCACACCCAGAGGAACTGCATGTTTGGCTGAGCACTCGAATGGCAAGTTTTTGGAGATGGGGTACTCTACCACCATAGCTTGTCCACCAAGCATCTACAAGTTAAAAGAAAAATGAGAAATACATAAAAAATAGTTAAAACGTTGAAATTCTAAACTTGAAAGTTTAAAACAAACTGAAGCCTTACCGGGCACTTTGGTCGTCCTATTCTTAATAGCCATGGTAAAACAAAATGTGCCACCTCACATCATATATACCTCCATTTCTTTAGAAATATCTTCACATTCTTGCTCAGATGCCACCATCCTCTCAACACAAGTGAAGAATCCCTCCATCACCTCGGCATCAAATCTGAAACCACAAGAGTAAGAAAATGCGGGGTTGAGGTAGATACCTGTAGCATGAATGGGGCGATGGAGGGTATTGTTCCCTCGCTCATCAATCACTCTCCATATGACCTATTGTTTCTCTAACCCCTCATCTACCTTATCTTCATAATAAGTAGGAATGGCTTTTTTGGCCCTATCCATGGTCTCATACAAGTAGCCCATTGCGGGTTTGTCTCCATAAACCAACCGAAGAACCCTTACCAAAGGTTTTAAAATGGCACACACCTCCTCCACTCCTGCCCAAAAGCTCTGATCATATGAAACTAGTCTACATATGCCCTCTCCCTCTCGCTTGCGGCTAATAGATAAAGCACGCCAATTCTGTGAAAGAAACATATTCTTCACATCCCACATAGAATTCAACAAAGACTGAAGAGATATGAAAGTAGTGGTAAATCGTGTAATGGCGGGACGAACCAACTCTTTGTTGTTGGTGAATCTTCTCGTTAAGCTAAGCACAAATGCATGATTATATATAAAAAAAAATATGTTCCTGGATGATTCAACAATATCCATCACAAGAGGAATCTTACCTATATCCTCCAACATCATGTCAATACAATGAGCAGCACAAGGTGTCCAAGACAAGTTAAGATACCTCTCCATAAGCAACTTGCCAGCTGCAACATAGTTGGCAACGTTGTCCATTATGACTTGGACAACATTTCGTGGGCCTACTTCCTGAATGAAGATGTCCAACAACTCACATAATAAACGTGAATCTCTAATGTGTGTAGATGCATCAACAGATTTCATAAACATTGTCCCCTTAGGACAACTAACCAAGAAGATAAGAATGGTCCTACCCTTCTGGTCAGCCCAACCATCTGACATGATTGTGCATCCAGTGTGTTCCCATGATGTCCTAAACTCCTCCAATCTAGAAGTGCAATCAGTCTTTTCATCTTGAAGAAGAGGCCCTCTCAATTTTGCAAAGGTAGGGGCTTTGTACCTCGGGCCAATGACAACAACAACATCAAACATAAGTTGGTAGAATGGGTTTGTCTTGGCAATGTTGAAAGAAACATCACTCCATAGAAGACACTTACTAACCAACCTGTCAGCTTGTGCCTTTTCCTTTTTTTAAGTGTCAATTTGATGTCAGGTTGTGCACCAGGTGTGGTTCTAAGAACAAAAAAAGTTGAGAAAGTTGTGGGGTTGGGACATGTGGATGTGGAAGGTGGTGCTGAAGAATCACTCTCACTTCCCCCCACCCTTGAGGCCCCTACAAGTTGGAATTTTAGTGCTGCCCTAGTGACTTTGCCCTCCTCTTTATCAATTATCGATTTAATGGCCTGTCAGATGATTTATGGAAGATGGATCTTGGCAAAGGTCTACATTTTGCCATGGAATTTGCCCCAAATGGAATTTTAATTTGTTGATACCAACTGACATATGCTGGCCACAACTTGCAAGTCAAATACATTCTATTGGCCCCTCCCCCAGATTCGGGTATAGTATCGGGTTCACCATATTCCCACATAGGGTCCAAAAGCCTTGGCATTTTGTTTGAAACTTCGAACTTGAATTTGAACCTGGGCACAAAAAACAATTGGAAAAAAATAAAAATTGCCCATCACATAAGAAGCAAACATAAATGTAATTGTTAATTTTAAATTTTAAATGCCTCCTCACTCACTTGAACACACTCAGATTCACTGAACAAGGATTTGAATTTTTGTCATTTGATTCTTGAAAGTTGAAGTTTTGCTTCAATCTAGATTCTAAACAATGTTTTGATTCAAAATTCTAAACAAAAATAAAATAAAAACAAACTAATAGAATTATAGACAAATTTAAGAAGTCATTTGTGTAACAAAGACTAAGAGAAAAATTAAAATACATACCTGGCAGCAACAAATCGACACTTTGAACCTCTCATGTTGAGCAGTGGACAAATCTCCAAATCCCCACCACAAAACTAGCAAATCTCCTCCTCTTGGGCAATGGCAAACACCTCCTCTCTCCACAGGAATGAATGGGAGCAAAAACAACGAAAAATGATGGGTTTTTTCCACTTTTCCACCTCTTATATGCGGCCTGGGAAGTCTCAACGACTTTTTGGGTCAACTCTCGATTAAATAAGGACTTTTACGACTTAATCCCGACTTTTTCGGGAGTGAAAAAATCGGCCGATTTAATCGGCTAGCCAAAAAAATCGTGTTTTGGGGATTTAATCCAGACTTTTTCTACACTGATTAAGACTAATTAAAATCATTTTTAATCTAGGAAAATGGTACATCGCCCACCATACTCTCCGACCACTAGAAGTCACTTCTTAGCATCCCATATTGTAGATATTCTCTTTCCAGTTCCAACGAGCTATTACACTAAGGTGTTTTGTCAAATATTCCACCTGAACTGCCACCTTAAGCGTGATTAATTAAGTTATGCTCAATAATAACCTCATTTTACGATAATTATCTGAAAGCAATGGAGAACCTGAAACACATTGTGTGGAATTGCTCATGATAATGAATATGCCAAGCAAACGTCGTCAGGTCCCATAAAAACTCCTCAAAACCCTTCTGAGACTGCTGATGACATAATCCTGCTCATGTGACCTGGCCACCACGTACCATGAAAATTCGTCCTGGTTGTACTATAGAGGAAACTAAAAATGGGGACATTACAGATGATTTCATCTACGAGGAGATTCAGGAGGAATCTCTATCGAAAGGCCAGCACAAGAGTGATGATGAGAATCTTACTCTTGACAATCAAACAATGAGGAGCAAAGAAAAAAGTTCAAGCAACAAGAGTAAGGAGTCAGCCTCACAATCAAAAAAGGACTTGACTAAGGTCAATTGTTTTGTCTGTCATAACATGGGACATTATGCTTCATAGTGTCCAAAGAGGAAGAAGGGCAAACTGCGTATGCAGTCGACTGTAATTGCATCAGCAAAAGCTCAAGTGGAAGAGTTTGCCAAGAAGCTTGAAAATGAGTTCACACTTGTTTCCTACCTTTCCTCGGGCACCATACCAATTGGCACATGGCTATTGGATAGTGGAGACACATGATGACAAGAGCATGGAAGTTATTCAATAGCCTGACCGAGTGGGACTCAGAGATGCATGTGGAGTTTGGTGTTGATACCAAACATGCAATGAAGGAAATGGGAACAGTGATATTCCAACTCAAGCAATGAGGCAAGTTGGAAATGAAGGATGTGTTATGGGTGCCAGAACTCAAGTGGAGCTTGCTCTTAGTCTCTATGATAGAGATGAAGGGTTTTGTGTAGCGTTCCAAGACAAACAAGGATCGATCAAATGTTGATGTTTAAGTGCAATATAGACAAGCACAATTTCCTAAAACTGATAATTACCTCAAATGATATTGATATAACTTTTGCACATTAGATTATCATTGCAATTAAACTTCAAGGAAATTCAACCATAAATGCCGTATGACAATAAAATCACAATGCACAGAGGCAAGAAATTTTACCCTAGGAAAACCCTTAGCTAGGGAAAAACCCAACAACCTTTTCTTAGGATAAATTGTCAATTCAACAAGAGATACAATTTGATTTTCAATCAGACTAGGTCAACTAACCACAGAAACTACTCAGGTCAAACCTAGTCAAACAAGCCCAGATTGGCGTAACTTGTTTTTGCTAAATGCGTTAAAAACCTTGCACCATCCTCTGAACACAAGTGAAGATTATGTCCATGACCCCGACATCAAATAAGAAACCACAGGAGTAAGCAAATGTGGGGTTCAGGTAGATCCCTGCAGCATGAATGGGACGATGCAGTGTATTGTTCCATTGCTCATCAATCACTTCCCATAGGAGTTGTTGTTTCTCAAACCCCTCATTCCCCAATCATCATAGTAGGTCTGAATGGATTCTTTGGCCCTATCCATGGCCTCATACAAGTAGCCCATTGCGGGCTTATCTCCATCAACTAATCCATCCAAGTTTCTCGAGAAAGTCTCTTAGTATGAGATGACCTTATAGGATGTTCATGAGTAGGAGACTTCTAGGAACAAGTCCAAAGAGAACACCTCTTTGAGGATGATTCTGAACTAGGTGGTGGGGAAAACTTCCATTTCAAAGAGAGCAGACATTGCAGTAGAGCTAGTTCCAAGTGCTAAAAGTACTACCCTAGCTAAGAGAGAGTGTTGATGTTTGTAACTTGAACAAGTACTTATGCACAAGCATAAGTGTCTAAATGTGCAGAAGTCACCCAAAGTCTCCTTATGACACTTGCTCAAGCATTGAGCAAGTTGTTATTGTAACTTACCCTAAGTTTAACTTAGGAAAAGCACATAATTATGTTGGCTATTGACCTAAAGAAACTTAAGAAAAGTAAATTAATTTACTTTAGTGATTACATTTTTATCTTAATCGTTGATCTCAAGCGAGGCAAGATCTAATCTTGAATGTCAATCACTTTAGAGATTAAGGTGAGGGATTTAGCTCAATGTAAAGTTGTAAAAGCAAGGCTAGGAAAAAGAGAAAGACACACCATACAACAACACAAGACATTGAGAGAGGCATCTTAGCGATGAGTGGAGAAGGACTTCCATTCTAATGTGCCGAGTCCGAGGAAAGTGCAGAAATGCAGCATTGGAGATCTGGATCAGCTAAGGAGATCAAGGACAGATCAAGGGTCTGATCAGCTAGATCAGATCTAAGGTATGTTGTAATTATATTTTCTTTAGTTAGGCCATTGTCCCAGCATAGGAGCCCAAGTAGGTTCTGATTGAGTTATTAATGAAGAATTGACTTTATTGGGCAGAATCTGTATGTGTCACATGAGATAGGCATAACTCGCTTCTGCTAAATGCGTCAAAAAAATAGCACCATCCTCTGAACACAAGTGAAGAATCGATCCATGACCTTAATGTCAAATAAGAAGCCACAAGAGTAAGAAAATGCGGGGTTCAGGTAGATCCCTGCAACATGAATGGGACGATGAAGTGTATTGTTCCATCACTCATCAATCACTTCCCATAGGAGTTGTTATTTCTGAAATCTCTCATCCCCCTTATCATCATAGTAGGTCCGAATGGATTCTTTTGCCCTATCCATGGCCTCATACAAATAGCCCATTGCGAGCTTGTCTCCATCAACTAATCAAAAAACCTTTACCAAAGGTTCAGTAGTGTTGCACACCTCCTGCACTCCCACCCAGAAGCTTCTCTGGTATGAAACTAATCTGCATATAGCCTCTCCCTCTGGTTTGCGGCTAAATACCAAAGCACACCAGTCATCCGAAATAAACATTCTCTTCACATCTCACATAGAATTCAAGAGGGATTGAAGAGATATGAAACTAGTGGCAAACTATATAATGGCAGGGTGCACCAACTCCTTGTTGTTGGTGAATGTTCTCATCAAATGAAGCACAGATGCATGATTATATATAAATTTTGTAATGTTTTTTGATGAGTCAACAATATCCTTGACAAAAGGAATTTTTCCTATGTTCTCCAACATCAATGCACTATGCAACACAAAGTGTCCAAAATAAGGTAGGATGTCTCTCCATAAGCATCTTGCCAGCAGCAACATAATTTGCAGCATTGTTCATTATGACTTGGACAACATGTTCTGGACCCACCTCCAGAATGAACACATCCAACAAATCACATAATAATCGTGCATCTTTGATATGTGCAGATGCATCAACATATTTCATAAACATTGTCCCCTTGGGACAATTAACCAAGAAGTTTATAAGGCTTCTACCCTTTTGATCGCAGTCCAACCATCTGACATCACAGTGCATCCTATGTGTGCCCGTGATGCCTTAAACTCCTCCAATCTCTTGGTGCAGTCAACATTTTCATTTTGAAGAATGCGCCCTCTAAAGTCATCATAATAAGGGACTTTGTACCCTGGGCCAACAACAATAATAGCATCAATCGCGGGCTAAAAAAATGGATTGTTCCTTGCAACGCTAAAAGGAATATCACTCCAAAGAATAAACTTGCCCAACAACTTTTCAACTTCTTCTTTCTCCCCTTTTTTAATAATTGAAAAGATAAATGGTTGTGAACCAAGTGTGGTTCTAGGAACAAAAAATGATAAGACAACTACAGAGTTGGTTGTATATACTGATATTGAAGTAGAACCAATACCACTCTCATGTTCACCTCCCAATCCTAAGACTCTACTCCCGGTCTCTGCTAGTTGACTCTTCAGAGCTAACTTGGACAATTTGGTTTGCTCTATTTCTTCCAATGATCTGAGGGCTCTTCGGATGATTTCTGGATTTTTATTTGTGCAAAGCCCTACCTCATGTCCAAGAATTTGTGCAAGGTGATACTTCAATCTGTATACCCTCCATGTCATATGATGCCCACATAACTTGCAAGTTAAGTTTGATCTGTCAAACCCTCCATCAGGTTCACCAAATTCCCACAAAGGGTTCAATTTCCTTGGCATGTTTGTAACTTTGTTGAACTCTTGAGTTTTAATGTAAGATGAAGTTTGAAGTTTGAAGTTGAACCTAGGGCACAAGAAGAATTGCAAGTTGAAAAAATAAAATTAAAATTTACATACAACATATTGAATTTTTTACAAACAAACAAAAAACTCAACTCAATGCAACAATAATGGAAAAAACACACATTCAAACCCAAGCAAAAATAATGGAAAAAAAAAAACTAGGGCACAAGAAGAAATTAAACTAATAAATCTAGCAATCAAGTTTTTGCATTTTTTACCAAAATAAACCCTCCACTATATGCAACAAAAATGAAGAAAAACACAATCAAATCCAATCAAAAATCATTGAAAATAAATGGGTGATAGAAACCCAAGGAAAAACAACAAAAAAAAACAAAAAAGAAAGAGTCCAATTTGATGCCCATACCTAAAAACCACGCTTTGCTGAAGAAACTTGGTCCAAACTTGATTTTTTCTTGCTTGGGATGCTAAATTCCTTCAGTTTTGTCCTCTCTTGCTGTTGTAGATCACTTATCCTCCTCCTTAGCTCTCACTCTTGCCCTCTGTCTGAAGAAGAAACAAAAAATATATATATATATACATATATATGAGAAAAAAAACCACAAAATCGCATTTGTAAGTTGTTGTTTTCGCCGGCCACGATTTTTCCCGATCGAAAAATCGCAATTTTTTAAAGATTTTTTGAAAATAAAAAAATCGTTGAAAAAGTCAACAATTATATCAACTCAGTGAAAAAATCACGATGTTTGCAACACTGGGTCAAACGGATTAAAAAACTTCCACGGAAAAATTTTGGCTCCTTCCACAACATTGCTTCCCATGTGCAAGCTGGAAAGAGAGAAAATGTGTGATCATTGAATTGGTCAAGGAGGATGTCGAGTGTCAATTTATAGAAATTTAAGGTGCCTCGAGCAATGTGACTTTTGGCTAGGCCGACATGAGATTTAGAAACTGCTTGAAATTTAAATTTAAAATTTTAGTTCCCTCCTTTGAGCCAACTTGAGTTTTGGAGGCAAATTCAAAATATGAATTTTTAAATTTAAAATTTAATTTGCCTCCTTTGAGCCAACATGAGTTTTGGAGGAAAATTCAAGATTTGAATTTCTTCTTTTAATTTCCTTTAAGGATCGACTTGGATACAAATGTATGTATATTTCCATTCTCCTTTGATTTAGTGGGTTAATGCAATTAAAAAATATCAACCGCAGCTACCAAAATTCAACATCAAACCCATGGGATCTAGCTTTGAAGAGAGCCATGTCATTGGAGTTAGAGAGAGCAATTTGTATAGGCTAAAGGACCAACATATTCGAGCAGTTGGCAAGAAGCAGAACAATGTAGGGAACAAGGAGTAGGAAGCTCTAAAGGTTGAGCAGTTTGCAGGAAATCAGCCTTCAAGTTCAAGTGGGAAGGAGTGGTCAGTAAATCCATCCAAGTTTCTCAAGAAGGTCTCTTGGTATGAGATGACCTAATAGGATGTTCATGAGTAGGCAGCTTCTAGGAACAAGTCCAAAGAGAACACCTCTTTGAGGATGATTCTGAACTAGGTGGCGAGGAAAACTTCCATTTCGAAGAGAGCAAACATTGCAGCAGAGCTAGTTCCAGGTGCTAAAAGTACTACCCTCGCTAAGAGAGAGTGTTGATGTTTGTAACTTGAGCAAGTAATTATGCACAGGCACAAGTGTCTAAATGTGCAGAAGTCACCCAAAGTCTCCTTATGACACTTGCTCAAGCATTAAGCAAGTTGTTATTGTAACTTACCCTAAGTTTAACTTAGGAAAAGCACATAATTATGTTGGCTATTGACCTAAAGAAACTTAGAAAAAGTAAAATAATTTACTTTAGTGATTACGTTTTTATTTTAATCGTTGATCTCAAGTGAGGCAAGATCTAATCTTGAACGTCAATCACTTTAGAGATTAAGGTGAGGGATTTAGCTCAATGTAAAGTTGTAAAAGCAACGCTAGGAAAAAGAGAAAGATACAACGTACAACAGCACAAGACATTGAGAGAGGCATCTCAGTGATGAGTGGAGAAGGACTTCCATTCTAATGTGCCGAGTCCGAGGAAAGTGCAGCATTGGAGATTCGGATCAGCCAAGGAGATCAAGGACAGGTCTAGGGTCTGATCAGCTGGATCAGATTCAAGGTATGCTGTAATTGTATTTTCTTTAGTTGGGCTATTGTCCCAGCACAGGAGCCCAAGTAGGTTCTGATTGAATTATTAATGAAGAACTGATTTTATTGGGCAGATGTGTCACATGTGATTGAGATTGGCGTAACTTGCTTCTGCTAAATGCGTTAAAAACCTGGCTGTGCATTTATTCAGAAGATCTGTAATATGCTAAATTAATAAATTGTCCGGTGCTAGATTCACGAAAATTTAACATATCTATGTAAGTAAAAACCCAAAGAACTTTGATTTCCTCTGTTACATTCATCTGTTTGAGTAAAACTTCCAGAGAACTTTATTTCTTGGCCAAATTAATTTGTTTAACTAAAATCCAGAGAACCTTATTTCTCTACCAAATTCATCCCGTCGAGTAAAATCCAGACAACCTTATTTCGCTGTTAATTCCACATGTTTCAGTAAGATCTAGAGAACCTCATGTCTCTGCCACATCTATCTGTTAGAGTAAAAGCCGGAGAACATTGAAGTCCAGACTCCAAAGAAATTAATAACAACTTAACTGTTTGTGTAACAGTTCAGAATAGAGATAATCGACATTCTTTAAATAGTTGCCCGCTATGTTCATCAGTTTGAGTAAATTCGAGAGACAATTGAAGACCGCAGACAGAGAGCAATAATGAATTACCTGTTTGTGCAACAAATCGCCATTGGAGGAGTAAATAAGCAGAAACCCCTGAGAAGTACCAAGGGCGAGGGTTCGATCCTGGTCAAATGCGAGCCATTCAATTGCAGTAATGTCTCCTTCTGAAGAGAGAGCTGGGCGGATGATAATCTTTGGTCCCTCGTCGCCATTCCAAGTGAGAATTACAAGCAAGGATTTGTTGGCCAGGGCAAGTGATTGAGAAGTGATTGCAAAGATCAAATTGGGGGTAGTCTCAAGCCATCCCTCTTTGCCTGCTCCCAATTCCCCCAACTCCTCGCATGCTACGCATCCTAATTCTGTGAGTCCACCCTTCATTACTTTGAAAATTTAAATCGGCATAGCCGACCAGAGTCTGTTGTTTAAATTAAGAATCCAATAGGTGTTCTTGCTTCGTTGTGAAGCTCGTTGTCCTTTGGAGTTGTGTCAGAAGAACGTCATACAGAATCTTCCACTCGAGCTCTCCGCTACTCGAGCAAGGTATATTCATTTCGATCTCGAAAGCATGGCAGAGAGACTATATATCAGTCTTCCATTGAACTCTGTTATGTATCGATGTATCGTATAAAAGATTTATTGATTAGACTCTATATTGTGTGTCGGAGAAAAGATTTATTTCATATGCAAAAACTTAGTAAAAACCATTCATTGTATTTCTTTGAGGATATTTTGCTATTGTATATTTTTATTAATTATACTTGGCTTTGTATTACCTATTTTTGGTTCCAATGGTGTATTAGTTTGTATTTTACCATTTCATTTTATTTGCTACTTATTCATAATTTACTATTTATTCATAATTTACTGCTTATTCATAATTTAGTATTAAGAATTTAATTTTTATTATTATTTAAATTTATTTATTTGTAAAATAATTAGTTAATGTTTTTATTATGGGTTTTTTTTATATTTTGTTATTTTTATTTTTTACTAATTATACTTTGGGTTTGTATTACCTATTTTTGGTTCGAATGGTATATTAGTTTGGTCTTTTACCATTTTATTTGCTACTTACTCATAATTTAATATTATGAATTCAATTTTTTATTATTATTTAAATTTATTTATTTGTAAAGTAATTGGTTAATGTTTTATTATGGTTTTTTTTGAGTAATTTCCATTTATGTTAGTTACTATTTTTTTGTTTTTAGATTTATTTTCTTCTCATTTAACTTTTTTTTTTAAATTTCTATTATTTCCATTTTCATAAATTCTAGTTTTTTTTTCCATATTTCAAATAAAAAATTAATCAATTTTATTATATTAAAAACAAATTTTAGTAAATTTAATATATATACACACAAAAATTAACATACATATTAAAGTGTATATAAGTTAATATGAACAATATTAGTTAATCATGTTTCTTAATTTTTGGTGATAGCATTTAACAATACAACAATTTATTAATTGTTTTATTTTTGTTATGAATTCTTTGTCTTTATTATTTTTTAATTTAATTAAGCTATATTCAAGCTAAGCAACACATATTACTAGCTATTATGTAGCCCTTGTTATAATCGTTAAGATTTGTTCAACATTCAAAGATGATAGGGATGGGAAAGTGGTTGAAGAATGAGAAAGTGAAATGAAAATAACAAAAATAATATTTTGGAAGTAATATAATCGTTAAGATTTGTTCAACTTTCAAAGATGATAGGGATGGGAAAGTGATTGAAGAATGAGAAAGTGAAATGAAAATAACAAAAATAATATTTTGGAAGTAATAGGGAGAGAGGGGAGATTTTTATTATTAGGTAACGTTTCTTATGGAGTTGTGGTGTTACCTTGAGGTAGTGATCGAATGCATTGTTGTACACAAGGAGATTATATTAAATGATCTCATTACTCAGTGCACACATAAATGGATCAAAGCCCATCTTCATATCCTTCAAATTTGTAAAGTCCATGGTTCATATCTCACGTGGTTGGGTGGACTATTGTTCTCCCCCCAACTTGGGTTTAATTCCAACAAATGACATGTTAATTTGTTATGATAAGGCCAAAATGATAAATGCCTCCAAGGATAGAGGTCACTTCAATGTGCCTCGAGATGTCGTGTCCCTTGCTAAGTGGCAAATTATTGGTACATCTAACTTGTAAGATGATGGATCTGCTCTTGGGTTATAGCGGCAACAAGCAGGTTTGATATTGGGCCTGGCTTATATCACTTTAATGAGTTACCAGTTCCCATGATTAAAGAAAAAAATATTTCATAACATTTCTTTTTAAATTAAAGATAAAAAGTCAAATCACAACCTATTACCAACTAGTTGCATCTACTCCACCACCTTGGCATATGATGATTAATTTGTTATTTTCATCATGTTCATTGTTTCAATCATTGTGTGTATCCATCCAAACTGTTAGGCCCCTATACTACTAGTGTAACCCCTTATTGTTATTAGTACAACCCACTTATTATATTGATGTACCCATGTAGTACCCATATTGTTACTATTGTGCCCCATAGAAACCCACTATTATTATTTTTGTGCCCTTACATTATTATTGTTATGTCGGCTCTGATTATGTTATGACCCCTTAGACTCCTATATATAGAAAGGAGGTCTTTTCATTTGTATCATCCAAGAATTGTTCATTTATGTAATGTAAAGGAGGTAGCCCCCTCGAAGAGGCTGAATTTTAAGGCGTTGATCTATCTTTTCTATCATTTTATTGAGCTAGTTCCATAACATTTGGTATCAGAGCTTTGGATTCTAGCATTTCGCTGCTCCAAACAGGTCATCGTGGAATTTTCGCTATAACTTTTTTTCTGCGACATTTCAGAAAATAAAATAAAAAACCCATTTGAGAAGAAATCGTGCTGAATCTCGGGTCCAAATTTCATAACTTTTCGCACTATATTTTCGGAGATATGATCTGAGGAAGTTGGTCTTCTTGCAGACTCCTGAATTACATTCCAAACAGGTGACCTAGGGAAAATCGTCATAACTTTCTCTCTGAGCATCGGATTGAAATTTCGTAAGAAGGTGCAGAAAGAGGACGGACTGTAGTTTTCATTTATATATTTTTCAAAGTCAAATGTTGAAATAGTGACACGTGGTATGTCGTACAAGTTAGCTCTACTGAATTAGTCTATAATCAAGTCATTGTGGGAGATTTGGCTTAACTCTTCATTGGAGAATCCAATTGGGGTCAGACTGGTGGCATTGGAAAGAGGACACAGAGGACGAATATAGGTCATAGTTTCAGAGCTTAAAGATCTGAAAGTACAAAGTTACAGTCATTTCAAGATTGAGCTCCTAAAATCAAGAAAAAGCAAGATGAAGAAGTTTGATGGCAAGGATCCGGTAAATTGGATACGTCGGATGGAGCAATATTTTGATCTACATGGTGTACCACTGTTACAAAAGGTATGTATTGCATCTTCATATTTAGAACCGGATCAATTTTTTATGGTATAAAGGGCTTTGTTCTCGTAAAAGACTTGTTACGTGGTCAATTTTCACGGAGGAAATGATAGCACATTATGAGGATACAAAGAGCAACACCTTCTTTAGAGCAACACCACAACAATTGGAAAGAGTAAAAGGGCTTTGTGACATACTGGGAAGAAAAATTATGGAAACCAGGAAGCATACCCCTCACAACTATAAAGATGGAAGTGTTGTTTCTCCTAGCCTTCCACAAACTACAAGGGTTACACCACAACAATTGGAAGAAAAAAGAGAAAAAGGGCTTTGTTACAATTGTGATAGAAATTGCACTAAAGGTCATAAGTGTGCTGAGAAGAAATTATTTTACATAGAATATGAAGAGGAGGAAGAAAAGGATCAAGAAACATCAAAAGAAGAGGATATACGCCAGGACCCCACCCCAGCGAAAGAAGAAATGAATCAGACCATATCTTGTAAAGCATTGGCAAGAATTACCACTCCTCAAACTCTCAAGATAGAAGGACATATCAAGAAGAAAAAGGTGCAAGAAGTGAAATATCACATCAAGAAAGAAGAAATAAATCCAACCATATCTTGTAAAGCATTGGCAGAAATTACCACTCCTCAAACTATCAAGATAGAAGGACATATCAAGAAGAAAAATGTTCAAGAAGTGAAAGATCACATCGAGCATCAAGAATGAATCCAACCATATCTTGTAAAGGACTGGAAGAAATTACCACTCCTCAAACTCTAAAGATAGAAGGAAATATCAAGAAGAAAAAGGTTCAAGCAGTGAAAGATAACATCGAGCATCAACAACAAGGTCTCCAACTTTTAAAGGATAACGCCACTTCGGTGCAAAATCAAACGAAACAACAGGTAGATCAACATCGTAGTGAAAAACGTTTTGATGTAGGTGATTGGGTATTTTACTGCTACATATCAAGCAAGCTATTTATGAGAAGGAAATGTTGGCAATACTACATGCACTTAAAAAATGGTGACCTTACCGAATGGGAAGACTCTTCAAGGATGAGGATGTGGAAGCATTGTTTTGTGCTATTTCTATTATCCAACCAGATTGGATAAACAAAGCAAGGGATGAATGGAAGAAAGGTGAAGAAGTATGGCAACTTATTCAACAGTTGCAAAAGATCCCAATTCAAATAATATTTCCAGAAATTGAAGAGGAAGGAAAAATCATAGTGGAACCTGGAGCAGTCACAGAAACAAGAACCTGACAGCTACGAAATCGATCAATTTCAAAGTATCCCATCAAGTGGAAGAACTTCCTTGCTGAAGATTCTGCATGGGAGGACAAGAATTTTATACAGAAGCATCAAGAACTTCTCAAGCGTTGAGGACAACGCTTTTTGAAGGAGAGGGGCATGTTAGGCCCCTATACTACTAGTGTAACCCCTTATTGTTATTAGTACAACCCACTTATTATATTGATGTACCCATGTAGTACCCATATTGTTACTATTGTGCCCCATAGAAATCCACTATTGTTATTATTGTGCCCTTACATTATTATTGTTATGTCGGCTCTGATTATGTTATGACCCCTTAGACTCATATATATATAAAGGAGGTCTTTTCATTTGTATCATCCAAGAATTGTTCATTTATGTATTGTAAAGGAGGTAGCCCCCTTGAAAAGGCTGAATTTTAAGGCGTTGATCTATCTTTTCTATCTTTTTCTTAAGCTGGTTCCATAACACAAACTCTAGAAACTCTAAAAGAAATTAAGGTTAAAATCTTATCTAGAGGGGGTCACCTAGCACTTATTTGGTCTATTCTATATAACATTCATGTTTATTGGACTTAGACTAAGTTGTTGAAGGGCATCCTGACCAAGATCATAAAGCGTTGCTTATGATTCCTTTAGTCGAGTAGTAGGGAGAAATATGGTGACCCACTAGTTAAGTGATCCAAACTTGCACAACCTAAAGATCTAGAGAGTTAGGGCATCAAAAACCTCTATGTTTTAAGTAAATCCTTGGTAGGCAAGAGATTTTGGTGCCTGATTTATAACCCCTCTCTATGGGGGGAATTGTGAGTTCTAAATAGAGGGGATTGGCGATCAATATTGGCTTCATCTCATGTGGAAATCAAAATTGTTCTTATGCCTTTGTGGAAGCATTTATGTTGGTAAGCAAATAGACCATGTAGAGAATTGGTAATGGTAAAAAGGTTCATGTAAGGGAGGACCCTTGAGCAAGTGCTCCTACAAAATGTTTCTTGTCTCCTAATTTGGTTGAGATTCTTCATGCCACAGATCTATTTACTTTATGGGATTCCAAACATATGATTTCAATCAATTTAGCAGAGTTGGATGGAAATTGACAAAGGATCTGGGTTTTGAGGGAGAGCTCATAGAGGAGTGGCACAAATACATCAGTAATTTGGTGTTTGCACACGTAAGACTGAAGGTTGAAGAAGAAGATCAACTTGCCTGGTCAAAGAACCCACCTCAAGGCATCTACACTACCAAGTTAGGCTACAAGGCCATAATGGAAGAAATAGCAAGGGGAGATTCCCCATGGTAGTGGACATATATTTGGAAGTGGCATGGTCCTCTAAAATCCAAGCCAGAGCCCTAGCTAGCCCTGAGCAAAAAATAAAATCACATGGGAAGATGAATTTAAATGTGGTTGGTAAGGACCTAGCTAGTGTGCTTTATGTCACCAAGAATTTGATTCTATTTTTCATATTTGTGTCTCTTTCCCTTACACTCAAGAGGTTTGGAAGTTGTGTTGCAGACAGTTGAAGCCAAAAACTCCCAAGTCTAGGAACAATCTACTTCTTGGCATTCAATATTAGGTTATGGATGCAGTAATTATGGTTATGTCTCTTTTCTGTAACAACCCTTGTGAAAATTCCATGTAGTAAAAGTTAATAAAGGCAAAATAATAACCACGATTGATGGAACACTTTTTCCAAGTTGAATTTTGGGAAAAACCATAGTGAGAGGGATCACTGGTGATTAATTAATGGTTAAGGAAATTGGCAAAGGCAATGGCTAAGGCTTTGGAAGGCAAATTGGAATTTTGGCACATTTATTTATGAAAATAATGGAAACTAGGAGAAAAGGGAGGTGAAAGGTCACAAGTGCATATGAGGAGGAAAATAATGGATTAATAAAAAGGTTTATGAGGATCAATACACAGACTTTTGGCAGTTCTTTGAAGCTCTCTCTCTCTCATACTCTTGGACACTTAGATTTTCTTGGAGCACTCTTGGAGAGTGTGTCATACTTGGAGTTTTGGAGCAAGAAGGCAAAGGAAGAGTAGGAAAGCCCAAGAGTACATTGGGATCAACAACTACATCGAGTTTTTCTTACAGGTATCTAGTTTCATGTATGTTTTCCTCGCTAGTTTTGGCATGCATGGCATATGCATGTGATTTATTGGTCATGATTTATCACTAGCATGGAGGATTGCATGGATTGATAGTGGATTGCCTAGCCTTGCCATTTCCTAGATATCCCATGGTGTTGTGGGTTTATTTCTTTGTTTTTTGGTTGGCTCTCATGGTTTCTTTAGCTTGGGTTGAGTTACTAGTTCCTGGAAGCCCTAGTTGGACAAACATTGTGGATGCCCGATCACATCTTGGGTTGAATTACTAGTCCTGGAATCCTTGGTTGGACAAACGCCCTTGAAGCCCTTGGTGGGTTGAGTTGCTAGTCCTGGAAGCCCAAGTTGGACAAACGCTCTAGAAGCCCAAAGTAAGTTGTGGGTTGAGTTACTAGTCCTAAAAGCCTTGGTTGGAATAAACGCTCTAGAGCCCTAGAAGTCTTGGGTAGAGACCAGTTTGATGATGGTTTTGTGATGTCCAGCCATGAGGTGGAATCATTGTTCGATGGGTTGAGGTGGTTGGCCACTAGAAGCCTTGTATGGTTTTGGATTGATGTGTTTTATGAGATCCCACATTCATGCTTGGAATATGGCATGGGGGTGACTGACTGAAGAGAGTTTTCGCTTAGCCATGTCTACGATCGGGTGGTTCATGGAAGTCCCACAACTAGTTGGTCATTACATCATTAATATGAGGTTATTTCTCCTTGTTATTTTATGAGTATTGTACTGGTTTATATGTGGATTATAGGGATGTTGTTTCCTTGGTATTTATGTTGCTATTATGTTGGTTACGAACATGTATTAAGACATTATCTATGTATGGATCTCATCATGTTTTCACTTGTAAATGAATGAACAATGTATCTATGGCCTAATGGATGAAATTGCAGCTAATGTGTTGAGGCATCAATGCTTCTTAGTGATTCTTAGATGAGTATGATACCCCTATTCTTAGATTTGTTGTTTACTCCTATAGATTACATATTTCTAATATGTTTGACGAAATGCATGTCATGGCTAGTAGGGTTCCAGTCAAGCCCTTGATTAAGTACTTGCATTTGTATCATCATTCCATTATTATCTTTCTACTCTAAAGGTGTCATTTAGTTATGGGCAGTGACCTAGGCTCTGGGCCTGAAAAAGTGGCTCAAATCCCGGGGACATTGGCACAACACAGAGCAGAAAAGTCCCTGGGCGCTGGCATACCATGTTGTGGGAGCATCCAAAGCCTTCTAGACACATGCATGCCCATATCATGGGAGCGTCTTAGGGTTAATTGGTCTAAAAACTTAGTGGGACCCAGGGGTTGGTTATCTGAGAGGTTGGGATGGTTTTTGAGAGTCTTGTTGTCGACGTGGAATGTTTGTATGTTGTGTTTCCATTGGTTTCGCTTCCTTAACATGACTTAGGAGGTCAAATCATATCATAGTAACTTCTTGTCACATCTTTACTCTAGTTGGCTAGTTACTTGGTTAGATGTGGGAGGAGGGTGTTACAAAGTGGTATCAGAGCACGGTTCACCCCTCGGACTGGATGGGTTGTGTGTTGGTCATGCATTCATGTCAGTTGCATATGTTTTTTTGTGTTGTAAGACCATGTGCTTGTTGCATTTGTATGGTATGGGTTATGGTTGCAGTGAGGTCGCCATGGGAAGTTGGTGGTGTTGTTACGGAGTGTGTCATCATGAGTGTGTGTTTGATTATGCACATTAGTATTCACATGTGGTCAAGTGTACAGTGATGTGGCGATTGTTGTCATGCATGAATTCATGGTGTGCGTAGTTGATATGGTCATGCATTGATGACTGGACTCTAGCTAGAATGATGGATTATATGCTTATATGCTTATGTATTATATGTTGTCATGATTATGTTATACATGTCTTACATTGATTGGTTGATCTTGCGTATGAGGTATCCTCCGTGAATTATGCTAAGGTATGTTGGTTTATTGTGATTTGGTTTAGCTGACCTGATATACCTTGCAAGAAGAATATCAAAGATGACTAGCAAGATGGTCGACTATAACTCTCGAGACTCTCCCTATGGATCAAATGAGCAACGTGGTGTTGGGCACTCTTCTGATTTGGAAAACACTAAGAATCTTAAAGGAAGAAATAAGGAGTTGTATTGTTGAAAATGCAACAAGAAAATCCTAATTTTGTACTGTCCTTGAATTAAATTGGGAATAAAATTGTAATTCCACATCTCATGACAACTTGTATTAGTTAACTAAGTTAATTTGACTTAGTTGGCTCACTTAATTCGAATTGAGGGTCTCACTTGAGTCATGTAGAGTGTATCCTACATTATAGGAGCCCTGATTGAGTTTATTTTGAGTTGTAATTAATTAATTTAGTTTAAATGAGTTAAAGTCAGTTAAACTAGTTCCAACTGTTGGAGGAACTAGTGGGATGTCTATGAGTGGGGTGTTGACTGCAGTGATCAACCAGGAAACTGATGATTCACTCATAAATAACTCATGCATGTCAGATATGAGAGTTACCTAGCTAAGATTGGAGTTCAGGGGCAGTGCACTATCAGTTGTATAAGCATCCAAATTGTACAGGTGGTGCATGCAGTCAGAGGAAGGCCTATGAGGATTGTGCAATTCCAATTGAGGAACTTCACTAATTAATAGGGGGTTAATTCCAAAGGAAACAATGCAAGGAAATAAGGACTTGGGCAAGCGAGAAATTGGTTAAATATTGGCCTAAGTTTGTCTAGGAAGTTGTGAGATGGATAGAGATAGTGCAGAGGATGCTCGGGCTTGAGCAAGTCATTATAATCTTCTCACATAGTCTGACTAATGCAATATACAAATAGCAAGGGTTTTTAGTTGTGGCTTTCCCCAAGAAATCATTGTGTAAAGTGTTGATTGAATTCTTTCTCTTGTATGCTTCGTGATTTCACGATTGTTAATTGTTTCCGTAGTTGGTAGAGTAGATTCAAGTCTATTGTTTTAGTAAATTACAATTAGTACTTTGAATCTACAAGGAATGTCTACATCTATATTATATGTAGCGTTATCATTCATTTTGCATGCTCTTTTTCACACTAACTTTGGTTTTGGTTTTGCAGCCCTAACATTTTTGTTGTAGGTTCTCTCAAGCTTCGAGTTCCATTTTCAAGGAGGTCATGGGCATTAGGAGGGCTTGCAAAAGAGGTTAGGTTGTGTATCACTTTGGGAGCATGTTTTTCCTGATTGTAGCACCATCTTCATCTCTCTTGAGGCTCCATACTTGAAGGAAAGTCCTTGTGGTTTCAAAACCTCATATTTTACTTCCATCAATTCCTTGGGTAGTCCTCAAAGAGCCATTAATCTCATTGTAACACCATAATAATAAAAAATTTGTTTTTGTTGTGGGAGTGTGGGCCCACCCATTAGCATCCCTATCTCTCCATTTTAAGGAGAGAATATCGGGTGGATTGACTTTTTGGTTCTAACTTTTTCTTTTTTTGCTTTCACATCACATATGCATGCTCTAATTGGGAAGTAACACAAAACACATTTCTCTATTTTCAAGTTTTCTAAAGTTCTTTAAACTTGCACCATTTACAATTGTTGCTACAAGTCTTCCAATTTACATTTTACTTTGCAAAGTAATTTTCTCTCACTTTGTGCAAGCATTTTCATTATTTTAGCAAACTTTGACATACTTGGCTTGGCTATTGCCTAAATCATTCATGCTTTATGGTTGTGTTGCATTTTGATTATATTTGGAACATTATGTATTGGGCAAATTTATCTTTCAAAACAATCATTTATTTTCATGTCAAACGAGTTGTCTTTCATTTTCTCACGCTAAGAGTTTCTTTTGCAAAACTATCGTGGGCATAAATCTTATTTTATTTTCAAAGTATTTGCAATTTACATTGAGAAAGTTTACAAGATTCATTTGATTTAAGTTTGTTCACCATCTATCTTTAGCAACTTACAATTCTTATGAAGCTTATGCATCTTGTGTTTACTTGAGCAACAATCTTGTGGAGTATAGTTAATTGAAGCAATCTTTTACATAGCACTTACAATCTCACTTGCATATCATAGTAGGCATTCTAATTTAGTTGCATTTTAAAATTAACCTCCAAGCATAAACTTGGTTGATAGAAATCATAGGAAAATACTTTCTTGAAAAGTTCTTCCAACTGGTACGAAGTAAGGTAAAAGCATGTGACCCTGCAGTTATGAAGATGGTTTGTCCCCTTGTAGGAACGTAGGCACACACTAGCCGGTAATACTCAGGGGACAAGTATTGTTAATGACACCATTGTGTCCTCGCCCCTCTTTCTTACGGTCACCCCAATTTTTACCCTTTGGTAAGAGCTCAAAATGAAGATCTCTCACCTAGGTTAGGCATTTAGATTAAAAGCAACCAAGATAATGGCATCCAAATTTAGTTTAGGTGCATTTCATATTAGCTCATCTATAACCATTATACTTGTCATTTATGAAAATATGTTGAATTGAATACTTTGTTTTGGCAAGTAACATCTCATTCTATATTTTGCAAGTAAAATTATAATTAGTTTCCTTTGCAAGATATTCTTTCCTTGTATGATTTGGGTTAACAAGTGATCATATATCTTGAAAACATCCTTATATCTTGCATTGATTATTTTATTGTGCTAAAATATTTTGTTTCATTTTCAAGATTGCTTTTGCTTCCGTTTGAAAAACATTTCATTTATTTTGAGCAAGTATCTTTCATTTTTGAGCAATATTTTGAAGGCATTGATTTTACATATGTTTATTGCTATTTCATGTGTTGATGGTTATCAAAGTTAATTTTGGTTCACACTGCTCATATTATATTCGCTTGCAATCTAAAAAAGTAATCCATTTCACTCTAACATCTCCTAGAACCTCACATCTTTTAACTTAGTTTTCCATTTAGGGACCACCCCCCTTAGCTAACCTAGGAGATAGATCAAACGGAGAGAGTAGGGAATAAGTGGCAACCCCTTCTCTTCAATTTGCCACCAATCACACCTTGTAGGGTTAAGGGATTTTCTCACTAACTGGTAGGTGTGTGTAATGGGCAACAACATGTCCGACTCTTTGACAATGTTGGCATTTGTGTTCAAGATTCTGAACATCTTCAAGAAATATTGCACTCATAAACTGGATAGGTTTGGAGTAATCTGAAATATGTGAGTCATTTCCTTTGTCATATCCCAAACCATGTCAATTTTTGTTCAATGATAGTTCCTCCTAAGGTCTAACACACATCATGGAAAGACCATTTGATTGTTCCTTTGCTTCTGCACATTTGTTGATGGTGTTGTTTCTATTTTGTGTTTCTTCTTGTGATTCATCTTCATGCATCAATTCACTATATGATTCAATCAGGTCTTTTGTATCACAATAAGTATCAACCATTTGCAAGATTTCATATGTTTCATAACCCGCATCAAACATTTGGATGAAATCATTTGTACCATATGTTGCATCAATCTTGTCTAGTAGCTCCTCTATATTAGACTTGCATCAACATTCTCGATGACTTCATTTGTATCACAAATTGCACCTATCTTAGTTATAGATGTTATATCATTAGTTGATCTTGTTTTTATCCTAATTTTCTCTAAAGTGCATCAATAAATTGATCTTTCATGCCAAGATCACTTTGAAGATTACTTACCAACTATAATGTATCAACCATGTGATCAATGATGTTTTGTTTATGTTTTAAGTCCCACTCAAGTGCTTTAATTTGATTTTGCAATTCATGATTGCACTCTTACAAATCCTTGATTTCCTGAGATGCATTTTATAAACATTTTCCTCCTTTACCCATTTTTCACTTAACATGCTTACTTGGCACACTTGTTTGTATTTGTTCACATGATTAATTTGCTTATGTGTCACACTCACTTGATTTTATGTCACCATAGGGTGTCGATTAGTACCGATCATGCACCCTAAAGTGTGATTACAATGATTAACTTTGACTACTCATTTGACCCCCTTATTAAATTTCTTGAAAAAAACTTTTGACTTGAAAGGATTTGATACTTTACCCTTTGTAATGCTCAAATTCCATGATTTATCCTTCAATTTTTACAATTCTATGCTTCAAAAGACTATTGTCATTGTCACTTTGCCAATGCTTGCCAAGCAACTTCCATTGTGATCTTCACAACTTTAATACCTTAATCCTCCATGTCGGTTGTGACAAATTTCCAATAAAGGCCAAAGTTAGACACAAAAGAAAGTGTCACACATCCAAATAGCATACATAATGACAACTGTCCTTATACCCCCCTATTCAATTTTGGGATAGGTATAGGACTCATAAAACAAAAGAAATATGATTTTATTATGAGATCCTTCATGTGGTCACAATGTATGCCCAAATATAATGAGAAGCCCTTGAGAGTTGCACCAATATGAAGACATTCTAATACTTTAACTAAGCTTGTCATAAATTTGAATCTTAAATTTTTTTCAAATGGAGGCATTGATGATTAGCTAGTATGTTAATTTTAGGTATGTTCTATGCTTAGAGCAATTTACTTCAATTTTTTCCATTTTAGCTCAATATCAATTCCAGATTAGCAATCACATCAACATGATAGTAAAGTGCAGATATAACATAAACATAAACATCAGAAACAAGCCAAGACAAGAGGACACAAGATGTGGCACCAACCAGGGACAAACCCTAATGTGGGGAAATCCTTGATCAATTCTTCTTATATTCTTCAATAGTTCAACAAAGAGAGAGATAGTACATATACATCAAAAGTCAACACTTTGAATTATCAAGATCAGAGAGCAGAGATCTTCACCATGAAGATGACAAGGACTGCAATTCTAAACTCAAGTGAAGGCAACCATTCTTCAACTGATTCTCCAAGGTGATTCCATCACCATGCTGCACCTAGATAGAAGTCTGATCCTCAATGCAATAATACCAACCCATGACAATAGCACTACCTATCTCATATTGCAACAACATCATTCAGCCCTCTAATGGCTTCATCAGTATGATAGCTCCATGTATTATGCTAACAATATGGGCCCTCAATACCCATATGAAATATTGACTATGGTGTTATGGCCCGCGGCTTAACACACAATTTTCCTTTGTTTCTCACAAGGAAGTCTGTACCTTCATACATGATCAGCTCATCAATCTACCTTCTACCAATGACGGGGCTCCACCAAGGTTACTGAACATAGGCATATATTAATATGCCCTCTAATAGTCCCTTTTTGCTGCTCCAAAGGTTTCCAACCAAGGTCTTCAATACAGTGATTACATTCACTATTCATAGCCTTCACCCCTTGCTCCATCCAAGTGACTGTACTCTGAATCAAGGTATGCAACATACAACACTTATGCCCTTGCATTTATGTCAACACAACCCTAAAATATGTTGTCCAAGCATGCCTTGTTGGTTATACTTTAACGCATACCTTTCAACACTCTTCTCCATGTCATACAGGCCACTTTCAGACCTTCCTTTTCTGCCTAAAGCTTGACGTTGTCCCTATCCAAAACAGAGGTCAGATTAGTCATCATATAGTTATGGTATGACTGCGGCTAGGGCATGCTTAAATAGACTTCCTTTTGACTACATCTAGGACTATTTAAGGCCCCCTCTTTCCATCATATAAGAATCCTCCTCTTGCTGTATAAAACCCTCATTGACTGTGGATTATATCACCTTGGAGGACTGTGGTTAGGTGGATAAGTCTGTAATTTTAGGCCTTCTGTAGATGCAGATTAAGGCCTTCATTTAGGGTCTATATTAGTTGTGTATAGAACCTCCTCATAGTTGCGTATTAAGGCCCAATTGCTGTAGAATAGGATCATTGTTTAGCTGAGAATAAGGACTCAACAAACTGTAGATTAGGGAACCTCAGGACAACGTATGAGGGCCTATTTAATAGTGAATTAGGGCCACCCTTAACTGCGGATAGATCTCCCTCTTTGGATAATGAATAGGTGTTTCTTTAAGTTGCATATAGGTCTCCTCTTTTCTGCGTGTAGATCTCCTCATAAGCCTGTGGGTAGGGCACATGATGACAACGGATTTAGGGCCTCATAAATCAACATCATAGGGTCTCTTATAGACCTGCATTTAGGGTTCTTAGGACAACAACTTGGGGTCTCTTCTTGCTGCGTTAGAGAAACCTCTTTTAGGACAATGTAGGAGACTCTTGCTGTGACAAGACTCTTCCATGACAACGTCAATGTTTAGGGCATCCTCTAGGGCAGCGTATCCTCTTTAGATCTCTCCTCCCACCAAAACCCAAAGTCAATTGGAGAGGAAGGGATCACAAGAGGTGTGTCTAAAATGACTTGCAAGCCACCTCTATTTATAGTGCAACGTTGAGGGTAGATGGGGGTAATTTGGCTGTTGGCTGACCTTGACGAATTCTCACATAACACAAATAAATTCATATCTCCATGAATACATATCGGAATCAGATGATCGTTAGATCAATCCTATACCTCTCGTCGAGAGGAATCTAATAAAAATATTAGCTACCATAAATAAGATGACCCACATGGATTTTGGCCCTAGTTTCCAATTTTAACATAGTAATATTAACCATCTTGTTTATGTCTCCCTACACTATCACCCATAGGACAATAATTCAAGCATGTTCTATTACTATAGTGCTCTTAAAACACTCCAAACAATAGCACCCAAAAACTCTTAGCACCACACCAATTCATTTATTAATATGAATGAACAATTTTGAATAGAAAGAATTATACATTTATTTATTTTTTTAAACAAAAAAAAAATACCTCTTCCAAAATCTTGCATTTCTTTTATTGCTAGTAGATTCTTCTACCATGAATTGGTTTTTCCTTTCAAGAAGTTGATCTTGACCTTAGCTATCATGCCCCGCCAGACTTGTTCTTTCTCAAATGTGGAGGGTTGTCACGTGGGCTTGAACCATCCATCCATTAAATGCGAAAAGGATCATGCTATAGGTCTGACGTGCTCTCTCAGAGCAATGGTTAAGACAGTCAAAGCATTCTTTGGTCAAGAATTGGTTAAGATATTGTCATCAACCTCTCCATCAAATTTCACTTGAAATGTGGACCTGCAAAATTCTCAGTTGTTGTTGCTTACTCCATTCTTCTATTGGTTTTCTCGTGGAGCTTTACATTCACTATAGATGCAAAGGCAATATCTTCTATCCCTATTCCAATCATGGAAACCAACATAACTGTTAATTTTTCAATGTTCTATGTTGTAGCAATCACTTATAACAATTCTTCTTCCAATAGCAATCAATTATCCAATATATTTTCAATCACCCAATTACAGTAAGCAATTGTAGATAAAACATAAACCATATGCATAATAGAAGACAACCAAGAACAATAGAGACACAGAGATTTTCGTCAAAGACCAGGGGTGATCCGGATTTAAACAAGAATGCAACAAATTACAGAGATAACCATAAACACAGAGATGCAACAAAAATAATACTTCATTTCATTAATGTAAAATACTGAAATATGCTTACAAATAGAAATGGAAATAAACCAGCTAGGGTGATGGTAGTTTATCTCTGAGAAGAGATGTGGCGGTTACATGCCTCTGAACTGTGTTAAAATGAGGCTCAAAGGCCTATTTATTGTTGAGAAACAATGAAAAACCCTTAACATCCCAAAACCTAACCCTAGAAGATGAAACACCAAATTGTGAGCCCCGTTTTGGGTAAGTTGGTACATCAACTTCCCGGGGTCGTAACTTTGGCACCCGATCTTCGTTTGACGCGTACAATAGCTCGTTAGAAAGATCTATCCGAGCACTACAACTTTGGGAAGAATAACATTGGTCCATGGACCCATGTTGCTCCCAGATTTCCCAAAAAACTTCGTTTAGGGCCTCAAAACAACTCCGAAAGTTCAAGACCTGAAAAACTGCTAAAAATAGTAAATTGTGCTACAATTACGGAAAAACTGAAAGAGACAATTATGGGGGTCCAACTGGGATAGGTGGTGGCCACCAACATCCACCTGGGTCAAGGGGAAAACCATTTCCAAATTCTTCTTCTTATTAGATTGTCATTAAATGTTCAACAGAGAGATATATAGTTCAAGTACATCAACAACTAGTTAAAGGTCAAAGCCCTGACCAACCAAGTCAACCAACCAACATCCAATCAAATAAGAGCATGAAATTCAAATCTAGTCAAATTTCAATTCTATAATTTACAGTATAAGTCAACATCAGACAATGCAGCGGCAACTAGTCCTTGGTCAACAGTCAAATCAGCGTCAAATTCGCTTAAGCAGTCAAAGAATGTGGCCTACTTCCCTTAGTCAAACTCATTCAAACCAATTACATAATTTGCCTAAGAAATTAGTCAAAGTCAAAGCTAGCCTTGTAGTCAAGGCTGCCTTAGACCTACAGTCAAATGTGGTCAAAGTGCCCAGAAAATTTCGACCTTCTTTCTCCTAAATTCGGCCTCCAAGAACAAATCAAAAAACCAAGTCAAATCATTCAAAGTCAATGCTAGTCGAAGATGCCAAAATAGAAAAGTTACCATTGCCACAAAATTCTCTCTCCCCTCTTCACACATGTGAGCATGGACCCTGCAATTTTCAGGCCAAGTCAAACCAATAAAAAAGAATGTGTGATGTGATGTGATGCCTCCAAGTGATGTGACCTTAGGTGTATTTCTATGTGATTTTGGGGGTGGAATTTCCTCTTCAAGGGTGACATGTACTTTTTGATGTGACAAGGACCAACATTAAAAACAATATTTTTCCACATGAAAATTTAATTTTTCCAAGGACTAGTGGGGTCTCCTTAGGATATGTAGGGCTTCTCCAAGGAGGGAATTTCTCCCTTAGCTACAAAATTTCAACAAACAACCTCTCTAAACCACATTCACTCATCAATAGCGGCTCTTGTTGGGTGCATCCTTGTTTTGTTATTCTTCTATTGAAAATTAAAGCCATCAAATAAAGTTGGGCATCATTACAAGAAAGATGTGTTAGAATCCCTTAATCTGCAACTTCTTTGCAATCATTTCCAGGTTTATGAATTCGAATAGATATGCTTTGTGATGGATCGAGCATTCAATTGGATATCTATTTGCAACTTAATTTTTTTCTTTTCTTTTCTTTTTTGTAAGAATAACTTAAGGCATTTTCCACCATTTGTTTGTCTTGTCTTGCTCACGTTATTTCTTAGCACAACTTGCATTTAGAAAAAAAAATGTCTCAACAATTGCTCATAGTCCCCATCTTCCAACCAAAACCACTTTAACATCCTATGGTCAAGGTCATAGTTCCCATAGCCCTAAGAACATTTCAACCAACAAGTGATAAAAACTATACAATTGCAACTACACTCTACAATCATGTAGCTCAAAGCTATGTTGCCAAAGCATGAAGTGGAGCAAGTGTTTCCAGGAACGGGAGTGTCAAAAGCATCATTTTCCAAAAGAACTCAAGAGCATAGCATCCTAGAATCATCTTATATATATATATATATATATATAGCATTTACATTCCAAAAAAACATGCAAAATGCCAAATTAGTTGCAAAATATATGAAATCATGCACATTTGAGCTACTTGTAGATGAGTACTACATTAGAAATGCCATCCATAGTACATTTAAGATGGTGACCCAACTTTATAAGAACAAATTATGAGTAAGCAAGCAAGAACATTTAAACGGCAAGCATCAATGACAAGCAATGTTCCACCATCTCTTATATTGTGATCCTCATCATTAGTATAATCTTTCATCCTTTAACTCTCGTCTAGCATTTGCCTCTACCTCAATTCTCTAGGGACATCAATTGACACTACGCAATTTTAATGACATTGCCTAATCCAAGCCTTAAAAATATGTTAAAAAAAGCAACATGCCTATTCAATGATTTTGGTTTGATTGAAGGGTACATTTTCCCTAAGGCTGTGACAAAGGAATTCAAAATTCAACACCAACAACATTGGGGTACATAAAATGCTTGGCGCTCTTGAATAAATTTCAATCATATATCTCATACATGATAGAATCCATGAAATATTGCAACCCCATTAATCCTTATATCCTAAAAACTATTAAGTCTACTGGATTTTGAATGTAATATGAAATTCTACTTTCTCCATATGAAATTTGATGATGTTGGAACCACTCTCAAACATTCTTAAACAATTAATGGTAAATTGTTAAAATTTAAGTCAACTTATAGTCTAAGAATTTAACATTACCATTAGTTGCTAGCATTTTTGGTCAAACCTACTGCAAAAACCAAAGTCATGGTTCAATGTGTATAGGAAACGCTTGGATGAACATGAAGGGAGTGTCTAGGGGGTGCCTTGGGAGCATGCTGTGGACAAATTTGAGATGCTCCTTACCCTTTCTAGAGCATGTTGCTCCCTATCTTTATGAGCATCCTAGGGAGCACCATGCTCCCAGAAGGGAATGGAGTGTCTCAAACTCATCTAGTCAACACTCCCAATTTTTGGGAATGCACCCCCAAGGGAGGTCCTTGGAAGTTCTTGCTCTGAGTGTAATTGTAGAGGAAGAATAGACCTTGGGGGGGTGCTCCTAGTAACATAAATCTTGATCTCTTAAAGCTCATTCAATGTCTAGGTGTTAATGACATTCAAAAGTAGTCATGCCTAGCCATACAATCCAATAACCCACTAACAATGCTCAATGTCCCAAACTTTAAAATTCTAAAGCACCTTGTCAAGTAAGCTATTGAAGATTACTGGCATAATACTTTGCATCTACCTCCCTAACCAACATTCACCATTTCATTGGCTTGCCCTCTTATGGTAGTGATTATGATTACTACAAGGTCAACACAGAGTGCTATCAACGCTCCATGATAACTACTTAGAGGACAATGCCACCAACCTGATTTCTAACATTCATCCCCACAAGTCTATTCACATTTCTCTATTGAAGCCAAAACCCACTTGGGTCCACATTTCCATGTTATAATGCTTCTGAACTCATGCTAAAACCACCTTTCTTCAAGTTTGCTCACCAAAGACAATAGTATGTGAACTTCACAAGGGCACCCATCAACTGGGCAAGATTCCCTCTATCAATTGACCTCCATTGCATAAAACTCTTAGTGCAAAATATTTTCATTCAGAATGACCAACATCTTGACCTCCATAATTCATGACAATACTCCCAAACCTACACCATTACTTGGATGAGATTACAAAGACCAATACCCACACTAGCCTCGCCTTAAAGCTCATATTGCTACACTCCAACACCACTAATGAAACTTCCCAAATACAAGTCGTTGACATTTACATGAATGCACTCATCGCCTTCTCCATCCCTCCAACATCGAGCAAACCCAAAGTTCTGCGTTGACATTTACATGAATGCACTCATTTCCTTCTCCATCCCTCCAACATTGAGCAATTCCAAAGTTCTGCCCAAAGTGGTGATTTTGTCACAAGAACACATAAACTAGTTTTTGCACAAGCATTGTGATGTGATTATTACTTTTGGCACTATAAAACACTATTTGAAACTATGCTCATACCTAACTTTACAAGAAGCAATGTACAAACTAGGTAATAGGAAGAACAATATCAAAATCCAGAGAACCAAGAATGCCAAGCAATTCATTCCTTCTATAGAGCTCTCAACGAACTAAATCGTCACAATCGCATTTTTTAGTGAGATTTTGATGCCTTGGTTGAATACCATGACAAGTGGTTTGAAATGGGGCTAGACTCCTATTAATATGATGCTAGAAATATTGAAAGTATGAATTATAGCCACCCAACATCAAAATCGAAGGTCACACAAGTCATCACTTAGGTCTCAAAAGACACTCCCGCACTTCTCAAACTACTCAACCCAAACATTGCCTCCCCTTATCAAAGTGCCTTGAATTTCGAAATTTGTTCATATCAACCAACTAGAAGTATTGTCAAACCTATCAAACCAAGAAAACTCAAGGAGTCATTGGCATTTCCACACCCATGGAATATTCTTGCCAAAAGAACTTAAGGAAAAAGCCACACAAAGAAACATCGGTAACTAATTACCATAGCAAACACTACCACAACAACAAACACCACAACAACTGTTGAAAATTGACAGCTATGGGATGAATTTCCTTGAACAAAATTTCATTTCCGACCTTTCTAAAGTGACTATAAAAATAGAAAGTCATTTCTATCTTTGCAACCATGACTTTCCAAAAATAGCAAATCACTTTCCATCAATTCGTAATCATATATATACGTTGGAAAATCACCTAAATTGTCCTTAATCATTATCAATTGTTTAATTTTTAACTTAATCATCAATATTATTATTATTATTACTATTATCCTCTTTATGATATTATTAGATTATTATCAAAAATAAATTCAAGTCTCTCAATCATGAGACTCAATCATGTCATATGTAACTTCCCTCAATTAATGCATGTGTTACTCTCTCTCTCTTTCTTAATGGATTCATTCCTCTCTCTCTTTAATACTCTTACACACCTCTTACAGTCTCTTACATAATTTAACGACTCATCATAAAAAGATTCCTCTTACACCTCTTTAATGCATAAGTTGCACTTCTCTCCTAAATGAATAAGTTAAACTCCTCTCCTTTATGACATAAGTTACACTCATATTTTAGCATATGTAACTCCTCCTCTTAAGGCATAGGAGTTACTCCCTCATGAATTCAACCTCCTTACTCTTCCTATATATTTGTGCCTCTCATCATCACTGGACAAACTTGTGCTTGTGAGAGGAGAATTCAAACTTGAGAAAGAGAGAGTTGGAGAGTCTAGAGGAAGATTGAGAGAGAGATAGAGTCTTGAAGAGCAAGAGCAGATCTTGGAGAGCCAAAGTGATTCAGTGTTTGCATCAACTACCATTGTCAGAGATCTTCAGATTTGGGTGAACTTCTTCATTCTCTCATTGCACTTTGTATCTTTGTTGAACGATTGATTTCTAATAGAAGAAGAATCTGGTTGGGTTTCCCCTTGTGGGTTTTACCCTAGTCATTGACCTAAATTCTCTGTGTCTCATTGAGTTCTTGGTTGTCTTCAATTGTGCATATGGTTTATATGGTTTATGTTCTATCTACAATTACTTAACTTATTTTGCAACATAAAGAAGTTTTGGATTTAAGTGATTGTAACAACATAAAGCATCAAAATTTCAACACGGTATCAGAGATTTGGTGAAGACAAGCTCAAGAAGACAAGCTTAATTTCCATCTCTCTTTCTGTTGGAATATCTCTTGTTGTCCGCTCCATTTGCAACTCCTTTTCTGCTAAAATATAGTTTGTTGTCTGCTCCATTTGCAGCTCTCTTTTTGCTGAGATATAGCTTGTTGTTTGCTCCATTTACAGTTCATTTTCTATTGAAATGTAGCCTATTGTCTACTCCATTTGCAACTCTCTTTCTGTTGAACTATAGCTTGTTGTCCGCTCCATTTGCAGCTCGTTTTCTGTTGAAATATAGCTTGTTGTTTGCTCCATTTGCAACTCTCTTTTTTGCTGAAATATCTCTTGTTGTTCCTTATACTCATTGTTCATTTTCTGTTGAAATTTCTCTTCCATTTTGTTATTGAAATATCTCATTTACATCTGAAATATCTAGTGTTGTCCCTTTCTATTTGCTGCTGAAATTTTGAGCAAATTAAGATGTCTTCCTCCTACTTTAAGAATGAAGAGAAGTTGGTTGATACTTCAAATTGTTTTCTTGGATGGCTAGATTGGATATTACTTGAGGAACATGATGTTCTAGAGTATGTTGAAGGGGAGGTAGTAGAACCAGCTAAAAACTCTAATGTTTCTATCAAGGCGAGATACAAGAAAGGAGAAGTCAAGCCTAAAAAGAGTATCCTTGAATCTCTTGGAGACCACCTCATCACTTTTGTTTCCAATATGAAGAAAGCCAAATAAATGTATGACAAGATTATTAGAATGTATCAAGTGAACAACTTGAGTCAAATTCTTGCTCTGAAGAATCAACTCAAGGATGTTAATATGAAGAAAGGAGAAACCATTCAAGCATAATTCATGAGGATATCAAAAATCAAAGATCAGTTGTCAACTTCTGGTGAAGTTGTTTTCAATAAAGAACTGGTATTGATTTCGCTTGGAGGTCTTTCTTCTTCTTGGGAAAGTTTTATTACTACTATCAATCATAATGACAAGTTTCCTACATTTGATGAACTCTTGGGAAAGTGCAGTCAAGAAGACCAGGGGTAGAATTCCCAAGCACAAGGAGGGAGAACCTACTGTCTTTGTTGTTCAAGGAAAAAAGAAGAAAGAATGAAGAGGAATGCACTACTCAAGAAAGTATGCTCCCAACAACTTATCTCAATCGACTAGAGACTTACCAAAAGTCCAATTGTCGCAAGCATGACCACTATGCTCGTGATTGTTCAAAAAACAAAAGAGAATCAAAATCAAACTTCAACAATTTCTCTAGTAATTCTGATTACAAAAGAGGAAGAGAAGCCCCTTTTGCTCGCAAAGGAAACTATCATTCCTTAAGGAACCAAAGGTATGATAATAATGCAGTTGAGACTCAATCAAAGTACTTTCTCATTTATGCTCTTTCTAGTTCATCTCCTATAGATTCTTGTGATAGATGGTTGGTTGATAGTAGTGCTTCAAGGCACTTTACTGGTTACAAAGAAGTACTCTCTAATATGGTTGATAGGGAGACAGATTTGAAGATCATTCTTGGAGATAACTCCACATATCCCATAAAGGGATTTGGTTCCGTTTCTTTCCATCTGGATCAAGGTAAAACTTTGACTCTTCAAGAAGTTTTATATGTACCTGGTTTGAAGAAGAATCTTCTGCCCATATCAACTTTAGAAGATAAAGGAATGAAATTTGCTTTCATAAATGGTAAATTTCTTACTTGGCCATCAAGATCCAACATGAGAGATGCCCTCACTCTAGGATCTAGATTTGAAGGTCTATACAAAATCAATGGAAGACCTATTCATGCACTAATCCATGACATCAATCATCAGATTGAACTTTAGCACTGAAGGTTCGCTCACTTGCACTACAAAGCATTACCTCATGTGAGAAAGATGGTTTCCAGAATGTCAGAAATCAGATCTGATCATGATGGCATTTGCCAAGGATGCGCAAGTGGAAACCAAGTGAAAGGACCATTCCCTTCAAGCAAAAGTAGAACCAATCAGGTATTGCATCTTGTACATTTTGATTTATGTGGACCAATGCCTATAACTTCTTTTGGTGGTTACTTGTATTATATTATCTTTGTGGATGATTTTTCTCACAAAACATGGATTTATTTTCTGAAAAATAAAAGTCAAGCTTTTAACATGTTCAAATATTACAAAACTCTAGTAGAAAAGCAAACTGGAAAGAAGATCAAAATTTTTATATCTAACAATGGAGGAGAGTGTTAAGAAATCAATGCAAGTAGATTAGGGTTTGATTTCTCTTTCTTAATAATTGCTTGTGAGTTATGTTGGCTTCTTTTACTTCTTTATTATCTTATCTTTCATCAAGCAATTACCATATTATGCATGTATGAAGATGACAAAAACACATGACACAAGATGTAGGAACTATGACAGGGCAAAACCCCCCATCGAGGGGAAAACCCAGTAAAAAATGTTGTTCTTTTAATAGTTTTCATTGACACTCTTCAACCTAGACATAGACCAAACCTTCCCTCCACACCAAGTGAACCCTTCTAGATCTTCAAACCCTTTGCAGCAACACTTCCACCCCAACAACTTCGACAATGCACCAACTTACAACATTTGATAGCAACTGGCAGCAACAGCACTTGAAAGACTTCAATCTCCCAAACTAGGGCACGAAAGAGAGAGTGAGTACCACCAAAACTTCGATTTTCCTTTTCTCTTTGACCTTGACCCAACTCACACTTCTTTTGACTTCTTTGACCCACTTTGCACTTTTTCTAGCTTCACTAGCGATATCGAACTTGCTTGAGATGAGATACTCCAAATGAATTTGATCTCCTTCTATTTATAGTCTTCAGGGGAGGTCGAATTGGTGTCCCTTAGGCCGACTTGATCTCCTTTGGGCCAACTTGGCATTGAGGTTACATAAATCATATTTTACTCAATAATAAACCTTTTTACCTGATTCCAAAGCCCTATAAGGGTCTCTTTAATTGTACAATGGCTCTATTGACTCAATATTAATCCTAGGAGTCCACAATGGGGACTCTGACTAATATAATTATGACCCAAGCATGAAACCATGTTTTAATAAGTCATTGATGAAATAATAAAAAAAATCTCTTTATTCTTTTGACAAGTACATTACATAATGACTCAAATACATTTACGAAGACTGAACCTAGTTACATTCTTCAACACTCCCTCTTAACTAGGGAAGTATTCAAAATATACAAATATAATGGAAGATCTCAAACTATATGAACAATGAAGAGTTTAGGCATCGCAATGCCATGGACAAGATTCCTAACTAGGGTAATCTATCCATTGGCCTCTCAACAGTTTAGGCACCGCAATGCCACAAACTAGATTCCTGACCAGGGCAATATATCCAAGTGGGACTAAGGTGGACTCAAGCTTTCAACCTTTGTAGGTACCATCGGACTTACTTATTAACCACCAACCTAGGGACCTAGGTGTGTATCTGAGGTTTCATACAAACCTTAGATTTCATACATGAGATTTGACAATCAAAACCAATCACAACTCAATCAATAACATGACTAGCTTCCACTAGGGTTTGTTGCAAACACTAGATTTTCTCAAACAATTAAACATCAAACATAACTAAGACTCAAATTGCAACAATCTTACACAAATCTCAAATTATCACATGGTCATCATGTACTAGAGATTTTAGTTCTACTAAGGTTTAACTTCAAAACCCTAGAATGCACAAATACTATCATCCAAAAGAAACAAACTTTGACTAGGGCTTAGTTCCAAACCCTAGGATTCATGACCATTGACAAACAGGTCAACTCATACATCTAGGACTTCATCATTATGCATAGGAATTTCATATCATGTGTTTGTCAAACCCAACTTCTCAAATATCAATAAGAGTTAGACATATAACAAACTTTATTAGACTAGGGTTTGATTGGACAAACACACACATCCCAAGGAAATCATTTCTAAGACATTGTAAGGGTCTTTCTTACACATTCCACCAAACCCTAATGAGCTAGGGTTTCAATGGAATTTTTGAACCTTTTTTAAGTCTTTCTTTCCCCTATTTATCTAGAGAGGGGAGCAAAAACATTCATTACAACAAAATATCTCTAGTATAGACTCAACTGTTGGGTCGACTAGCTGTCTCAGTCATAAATGGCTCTGTGACCCAAAAATATTATAGAATTAAATGCCTCATGAATGGAGGCATGTTACAGTACAATAAATAATAAATAATCAGATAAAAAATACACAAAAACTCTCCTTTCCTATCCTGTGATCATCTCTGTTGCAGGGGTTGTTCTACTTGTGGTATGGATTCTTGCACTGCTTTGCCATTTCTGCCTTTATTTCATTCCACGCTGACTTCCAGATCCGTGTCACAGTAGGCTTCTTTTGGATTAGCCCATCCCGTGCTTTGAATGCACCATCTATTTTTCTTAAAACCACAGCTGTCGACCTATCACACCCTTTAAATCCCTGTCTTGTACTATCGACGCCTTGATGTACAGGGTGAGTCTCTCTTAATGGCAGTATGGGGGAGCCTTGATGTACCAGGTGAGTCTCTCTTGATGGCAATATGGGGGAACTTGCTAATTCTGGCCTCTGGTTGTACAAAATTTTGTGAAACAGATCAAACCTGGCCTCCCTTAGCCCTTTTCACTTTAGCTCCCCTTTTGTAACTTTATCCATATGACTAGGGGCTGGAACTAGGGGCTTCGCCCTTCGGGCGCTAAGGTTTTCCATTGCTATGCGGGGGGCCTTTTCCTTTATAATACCAGAAATGCCTTTGATAAATCTTTATACCACCATGGCCGAATGAAATTTCACTTTGTGCGATCACCGATCCCGGGGTGACGTCATCACTATTGCATGTCACCCAAAAATGATCCCATAGGACCCTTGAAAATGCCAAATCTGAGTGCCATGTGTCCTTCGTACTGCCACATCATTGATGACGTCATCTTCCATGTCAACCATCAGGGTCAATCACATTGTGCCATGTGGCCACCATGAAGAGAGAGAAAATGGCCTGCCCAAGCCTATTTTTGCATGGGTTTCCTTTGTAAAATGATCTTGACATTCCCCAATGATTTTACATAATACCATAGAATCGCACCCCACAAGGTTTTGGAGTGGTAGCCCCTATGTTCTGCCGATTGCTGATAATGTGGGATTGTGGGATTTCCCTTTGCCGATATGTCATACCACCACTTGGAGGAGAGAGAAGGAGGTCACTAGGCCTTGGTACTTTCGTGAAATTCCTTTGTTAACGATTCTCGTCCTCCCTCGGCGATGTAACATTGTATTGCAAAATCAGCGGTTCACCAGTATTTTAAGTTTAGAACCCCACCGATCCACCAATCGTCGATATCATGGGACTGTGATATCGCCATTCGACATCGTGAACCATTGATAACCTTAAGTCTGTGCCCCGAGACCCCGTTGATAGCCGATATGCGGGATATATTGTGAAGCTGCGGGATTGCGGGGTGCGGGACTGCGAGATGCCTGATATGCAGGAGTGCAGGATTTACCATATTCCTCCATGTGGAAGAGAGAGAAGGGGGTGACTCAACCTTTGTTTTCACGGAATCCCTTTGTTGAATGAAATCGACCTTCCCCGACAACTTTACATTATATCAGCGAATCGTAGCCCCACAGGTTTTCTTAAGTGGTAGCCCCTCTACTTCTCCAATTCCCGATGGCCAGTAGTGTGGGATTTACTGTGCCTGAGCTTGATTCACAATCTGCCTTGGTCCTTTAGGCTTTTCTCTTTGTTTTCTAGCTTATCAAGGGGTAGTTAAAAATTGCTTTATCTCTTGATCTAGATGTCCACGATTGGACTTCCATATACCGTTGGAAAGCTCTTTTTGAGCACTTTGCAATGGGGAGGGTTAGATTTAGCTCTAAGGTATTTTTTAGCCTGAGAATGTGACTTCAATTTTCACTTCTCTTGGGAAACATTCACCAACTGAAACCCACAATGCAGTGAGTGATAAGAGATGAGATAGGGACAAGACACCTTGGAGTTGGATGAAGTTGCAGTGATGGAGGTGCCTTGGTGGGAGAACTTAGGCATGGGATGAGCTGATGAGACTTAACCATTTTTCATGGACATGGAACCTAATTGGCTTATGACCATGGAAATTACATGGAGGAGATGATGAGATAAGTGTAGACTTGCCCCCTTTGAAAACATTGATGGGAAGCATATCATAGATGAGATGGAGACTTTATCATGGACTTGGATATGGCACATTGAGAATTGGATTCATGGGAAGAGGTCTTGATCGAGTTGAAGATGTGACAGAATGCTGCAGGAAGGACTAATGATGGCATGAGGAGATGCATTCACATGGATTTGGATGATGGTTGGACTAGCCATACAACTAGTTCAAGTCTTGGGGGATGTCAATGTGATGAGATGTGTTTGAGTTTTGTTAGAGTATCATGGCAGAAGTTCACATGACGATGAAGATAAACAATGGAATAGCATGATATGAGTTACAATTGTAGCATGCAACCAAGATAGAGGGCACACCCTTCTACATGATGAGATGGTATAGAGGATAGTGACGAGTTGTGGCTCATAACTATTGATTGAGGAGTCTTACCCACATGGATTTATGAGCCTTGATGGAGGTTTGTGCGATGGAGGTACATAGTTCATGCAACATGGATGATTGAAGTTTGAGGTGGTGGAACTTTGTGAAATTTGGTCTTGGAAATGGAGTTTTTTGGGATGGTGTTGTCAAGGGTAACACCCTTTTTAAGGTGAGGGAGGATGTCATGGCCACAAGTTGGAAAGCACCTATGACCTCCTACCAACATAGAGAGAGTTGAAAAAATGAAGACGAGTTGGGTATAACAGAGGCCTTTAATCAATGGGCACAGTGGACACGTTTAACTGAACCGAGTTCAGGGGCGCGCACCTATGTTGATGTGTGATAGGCGAGTTGAGCGTTTCTAATAGGATGGGTGAGTGAGAGATAGAGAATGCCTGTAATGAACATGAGGTATGGGCAGACCATAGTTATGGGCACTAGCATGAGTTAGGTAGAGCGTGAGACGCGTAGCGGTCGGGCAAGGAGAACAATGGGCGACAAATCATAAGCAAACATGACATGCGGACAAGGGAAGGTGAACGACCAACATGAAGTATGAAATAAGTGTGCTCGACAGATAGCGTGCCGATGGGAAAGGTGCACTCGTGGGTGGCGGGCACCCACCCAACCCGTGTCAGGTCGGCCTAGGGCATCACACGGTGTCCTAGGGCACCGTAGGGCATGCTAGGGAAAACATGTTCAAATCGGCTTAAGGCATGAACGAATGTGTCGGTTGCAAATATTGTGAAAGTTGAATGCATATAAATAAATGTGGAGGCAATTCGAATAAGGCATTACTGAATCATCCATTCATTTAGAAGGCTAGCATAAGTTGAGGGTGTAGTGTGGAGCAAAAGGATGAATGAATGAGTTTGGATATTCACGGCATGTAAAATGGTTGAGGGCGTCGCTAGGTCTTGCAGGGAATCCCAAGGCATGCCAGGGTGTCGCAGGGAGGTTGTGTGCAACAGCCAACGACCAGGCCATGCTCCCGCCTAGGGCGAGCAGTGTGGATTTCTGAACAAGTATTTTTGTAGTTCGAACATGGGGTTCCTTGGGTATTACATACCAGTTTTGAATGTGTTCGGTAGGAAGTGTGGGAAGAAGTGTCACATCTTGGTAGTGCGGGCATGACTACACAACAAGGTTAGAAGTGTAGGCAAAAGATGCACGGTTTGGACAATTTTTTTTTGGTAAGTTTATAGTGCAATCAGGAAACTTCCACATCATTATAAACTTCAAAATTACACTTGTATACTATTTTGACAGTTGGGGCATACTTATTTGGGGAGTTTCCCCCTCCCTTTATAAATTTGTGTATCATTGTTTATTGATGTCTATTGGATCAGACATGTTATAAAGAAAATGTTAATAAAGATAATTTAACTTGAGTAAATGTTATTCTACTACATATTTGAAGAACACTTGAGTAGATAAATTATGTGTTAGAAGTTAGGCGTAGTTTGAAAGCTTCAATAGTGGTGAAACAAAAGAGTTAGTTGGTGTTGCACCATCTAACTAGTTGGTTTGAAACATGTTACGAAGTAAATGTTAATAAAGATATTTGAACTTGAGTAAATATTATTATGTTGCATATTTTAAGAACACTTGAATGAAAAATAAACTAAGCGTTGGAAGTTAGTCGTAGTCTGATATATTTAGTAATGGTTAAACAAAAGAGGTAGTCGGTGCCTACCGTTCTCACAAGTGGATTTGAGCCACCACTAGCATGGGTTCGTGACATGTGGTATCAGAACTTGGTTCAGGCAGGACCAAGCTGATTTGAAGGCAAGTTTGGGAGGGGCAAGGTAGTAAGTTAGGGCTGAGCTGAACAAGAAAATGATGGCAAGCTGGCTAGAGTGCCATGGGAGACTCTGATAGACCTTGTATAGTTTGGGACGCATGAAAGAAGAGAAATCAAGGATTCGACCTGAATTTGATGTTTTGGAAGATTATCATCTCTTAATTTAGAGATTTAATTATTTAAAAACATGTTATTTTCATGTTATGATTTACCCAAAAATATACTGTGTACATTCTAATTTTTTCAATGGTTTTGGTAATTGCAATTTAAAGAAATAAACTAATTTATATATATTTAATTATTTTTTAGTTTTATAATTTTAATCATTTTCATGTTTTTAAAATTACAATTAATTAATTATATCTGTATTATTAGTAATATGAATACATTTAAATTATATAATTTAAAGTTTATGAGAGTAATTCAACTTTATAAAAAATGAATTTTTTCTTATGTTTCACTACCTTATCATCTTTTCATTATCATCCTCTCATCATTATTCAAGTACCAATTCCAAATTTCCTCTCACTCATAAACCAACATCTTTATCGCTAGAGTATAAATAATGCCTTCAAAGAAATATAGTTGAATGGTTCAATAGAATGTTTAAAGTTAGAATTTTATTGGCCACTTTTATTCACATGAAGAGCACAATATTATGAGGCACTCTTATGCCTTGCAAATTATAAAACATAATCATCTAGAAACATTGTAGAGTATGAGAACCTTACAGTATAAAACGGATTAAACTCTAGGTAAATATTCTTGCTAAAATAAAAGTAAATGAAACTAAATGAAAGCTCTAAATGTATAGATAGCCGAGAAATGTTAAAGCTAGGGCTAATATAGTTGTCTTTGTATGGTTTGTCTTAGTGTGGATTGAAGATAGAAAGACTTTGTAAAAGAACTTAAATTCTCTTATATGTCATAATATAGTCTAAAATTTTGAAAAAAAATTGATGATTTCAAATTTTGGAATATTTGAATAATAGAAAAGCAAAATCAATTGTATAATTTTTATTTTTATAATATTTCACTATTCACAATCCTATACTATTCTATTTACAATCTTATAATATTCTATTTACAATGCTTAAAACTTAAATATTAATTTGATTTTAGATCATATCTAAAATTTATTTCTTAATGTGTTTGTAAGTAGTTGTATTAGCTAAATTAGGTTGTGATTTAATAAGAAACCACTTATAAACATATAAATCATTAAAATTATCTTATAATAACACTATTGTTTAATTATACTTATCTTTCACATTATTTTTTGATGTTTCATCCCCACTTTTTAATATCAATTAAGCTTAAAAAAATTGAACTCTCATAACTTGAGAAATTAAGTCACGTGTCATAAATCCAATAAATTTATTTGTGTGTGAAATGCACATGCTAAACACTCGGTGAATGGAAATTCATGAAGTATTAAACTAATTATTCAATATATATCCATATCGACTAGAATATGGTGAGAATCTACAATAGTAGATAGAGTTCACAAATTGTTTTAAAGTGGAAAAGTTATCTCATTGTGGTTTTTTTTTTTTTTTTGAAATGGTCGGTTGCTATGTATTATATTCTGAAAAAAGGCAGGGATTTCGAATCCTCTGGTACATAGTTTGAGCAGACTGAGAAAGAGCAAGGGGTTTACAAAAAGTGGCTACCTCCTTGGTCCTTAGTTTGCTTTTCTTACTACTATTAAAAACAACACTACTATAGATTCTAATAAAGGAGAATAACAAAAAGATACATTTGGATTTCATTCAGTCAATCATGATGTGTTGGATGTGGCGTGCCGTTGATTCCTCCGGGTTGTCATCTTTGGCTTCTTGTTTGACGCTGGAGGAGCTGGTGGCAATGGCATTCTTTTCCATCATGAATTTCAGAATGGAAATAGACTCTTCAGCATGGGTGCAACGGTTTATGAGCTGCCTGAATTGCTCTTGGAGGGAGGCAGCCTTGTGCATAAAGAGCTGGATTTCTGCTTTATATTTTTTAGTATTAATGCGATCTTGTTCGAAAAGCCTCCTGCTTTGCTCGTCAAGACGCCTATCGTGCTCTTCTAATCTCACATCCAATAGGCTTTGCTTTTTATCTAACATTGACTGTTGAGTCCTTATTTCTTCTAACTCAGCTTGCAGATCGGCACAGTGAAAACAATCCTCACTGCGCGCCATTGAAGGAAGAATGATGCAGATGGGGAGGTAGGTGAAAACAGAGGCCAAGTGGGCGGGAGAGTTAAGAGAGTTATGAGCGTTATGAGCGTTATTGGATGCTCTGACGTTATGATGGGTTCTGTAAACGCTGTTGGGAGAAAATGAGAATCCCGCTTTCAGAGCAACAGAAACAGAAGCAAGATTGGAGGGGGGCTTATTGAGCGAGACTGAGGGGAGAAAGGCCTTTGGTCTGAAGGGGAAAAGGCAGACGGGGCGGAGGGGGATATCAGAGGCGGAGAAAAGGAGAGGGGAGGGAGCGAGAGAGGGCTCGATAAAGAGGCAGACAGTGGGATTGAGCTAGAGTAAGAGTGAGAAGGGGAGAACTGAGAGAGCCGAATAGAGATGAAGCGAGGTGGTCTTAGAGTGATTACTTGGGGGAGCTACAAGTCGAGACGCCCTGCTGAGGCGAACTTGAGCGTTCCTGTGGATCACCGCAACAGTAGTTAGAGTAAAACTATACAAAATAGAGTGAGGCAATACCAGATGTTTGTTCGTTCTGAGACTCTGAGTTATGACGCCTGCTTCGGATAGATGCTGCTGCATAATCTCTTGATCGCAATGGGCGACGGTTTGATTGTTGATGCTCATATTTATAGAATGGATCAGAGTATGGGTAGGATGCCAAATTGAAGTCTGAATCACGGGAATGGTGAGGTTCTGCCCCAAATCCTTTAGAAAATCTCCTTTTGCTATATTTTCAAGTCTTATGCCAGCGCTGAATCGAGTTGTTTGTCCTTGTTGACAGGTGATCACCTCTATCGAGGTTCGGATTCGACTGGCTATGCATAATATACTTCCTACTGTTTGTCCTGCGACTGTGGAGACCATGCCCTTCGCACACTTGATGACCACGCGAATCTGGGTAGTACCGGGATTGTTCTGAGTCATGGCAGGGGTTGGAAGCTTTCTCTATTGTTGTGCCTTAGCACACCTTCCTGCTTTCCTACTGCGTTATTCGCGCACTTGTCTGCTTTCATGTTTAGCGTGCGCAGAATATGATAGAACTTGATGTGTTCGAAGTGGTTGAGGAGGAGATTGATGCGTTCAATATGTTGCTGGAGATGACTGTTGGGAGATCTCTGCTTGTAGTTCATAAGGCGAATAATTATTGTGGAGTCCCCAAAGACTAGTGCCTTTCTGATACCCATATTTTTTAATTGTATTAGTCCTTGATATAAAGCTAAGGCCTCTGCGTTGTTGTTTGTTTTTCTTCCCAAACTCCATTCATAGCTGCAGATTTCATTCCCAGACTCATTTAATATAACACCTCCCGCTCCTGCTTGTCCTGGATTGGACTTCGATGCACCATAGAAGTATAGGATTGGACATTTACTGCTCTGTATCCATATCTTGTAATCCTGTGCTGGGAGTCTGATCTCCCACTCCCTGGCTTGTGCTTGCTGCTGTTTGTCAGTTCTCTGAGTATCCTGATGTTGACCTAGTCGATCAAGAATGTGCCTGATAACTGATCTTTCTTCCACTGAGTAATCTGATGCTTGAACTTTTCCTTTATACTTTGCTGCTATTGTCTCTTGCGCCAAAGTGTGGGCTTTGTTGCATGTCGTTCGAACATTGCCCTCTTTGTTTTGGAAGATCTTTTTGTTTCTTGTGAGCCAAATTTTCCAGAGAAGGTTATGAGGAATGATTGCCCAAATTCTTTTAACAATCTTGCTCCTCTTGTCTTTCCATGGGCAGTTCTTTCTCCATTCATGTATTGTCTCTGCAATATTCTGTTGGGGTTGCCAATTTGTATTGCCCAAGGAGGACAAATTGATCCAGCATCTCTTGGCGAAGGGGCAGTCAAGGAACAAGTGTTGAATTGTTTCCTCTGCTGAGCAGAAGTTGGGGCATCTTGATGGACCGTTGATCCCTCTTTTTCTTAAGTTTTCAGATGCGAGGACTTTTCCTTTTAGCAGCAGCCAGGTGAAGAATTTGACTTTGGGGATAGCTTCAGATTTCCAAATTATCCGCCAATGGTTCCAGATGGGGATCTGATAAGTGCTATTACAGATATGGTGATATCCAGACTTGATGGTGTAGCTTGAACCCGTGGGGTCCCATCGAAATCCGTCTGCTGCTCCTTTTTTAATGGGGGCTCTGTTCTGAAGATTTTTTTGGAGGGCTTTGAGGCTTGCTTCTAAAGCTGATGGAGTGGCTGGAAATTCCCAATTAGTCCAGGCTCCTGTATCTACATCCCATTTCGATATTTGGTCGAGCCTCTGGATGCCTTTACAATTGAGATGGTGTATGAAGGGGATGGCTTCTTCAATTGTATTTAGAGGTTGAAGACCCATTATCTTGTCAGTAGCATAGTTGATGCTGTCCCCTCCTCCCGGGATCTTTGAGGTGTTTTGATTGAGGATGGGGATTGCTTTCTTGCAGAGCTGCCAAATTTTGGTGGAGTCTCTGTTGGGAATGTCAATTTCAAGAAGTCTTTGCCTTTTGCTGTTAATGTATTTGCTTTCTATGACCTGTTTCCACCAGGCTTTTGGCTCATTGATTAACCTCCAGGCCATTTTGATCCCAAATGCTAAATTTAGGATTTTGGGGGCTCTAATTCCCAGACCACCTCTGTCTTGAGATTGAATTACACTTCTCCAACCAACCAAATTAAATCTATTTTTTTCTTTTTTCCCTCCTTGCCATAAGAAATTTCGGAGGGCGATTTCCAGCTTATGATGAAATATAGCAGGAGCTTGATAAAGAGTAAATCGGTATAGAGGTAAGGAGGATATACCTGATTTGAGGAGAATTATTCTGCCTGCTGGATTGAGCCATTGGGTTCCCCATTGTTGGATCTTCCTCTTGACTTTGTCTAGTATTTCATTCCAAGTAGCAGCTTTTAATGGACCCAGGCTAACCGGCATCCCAAGGTAGTTGAAGTGGTCCCAGTTTGCTTTATATGCAACTCCAAAGATGTTGGCGATGCTGTGTGCGGTTTGGTTGGAAATATTCCAGCCATAGATGCAACTTTTATGAAAGTTGACTTCTCCCCCTGAGTACTCCATAAATTGATCGAGGAGAGTCTTGAAGTGCCTTGCAATGGTAGTGGAAGCTCCTCCAATCAGAAGAGTGTCGTCAGCAAATTGGGAGTGATTGATGTTCTTGACTCCATTCCCGAATTTGATCCCGGAGATGAGACCAACTCTTCTGTTGTGATCTAGAGCACTGCTAAAGGATTCTGCCATCAGAATGAAGAGATAAGGGGAGAGAGGGCAGGCTTGCCTTAACCCTCGGGAGGATTGGAAGGCTTCACAAGGGCGCCCATTAATCAGAGGCGAAATCCAAGGGCCTGATATGCAGGCAGCAATGGTACTAATAAAGGCAGAATTGAATCCCATTTTTCTCAAGACAGCGTACAAGAAGGAGTGTCTTACCCGGTCAAAAGCGTTGGCTAAGTCGAGCTTGAGAACGAAGCCTTTCTCGTGCCTGGAAGTGCTGGAATGAATGGCTTCTTGGACCAAGGTAATTGTGTCATGGATTTGCCTGTTAGGTAGGAAGCCCCCTTGATTTTCAGAGATAAGGGATGGAAGGAGGGGTTGGAGTCTAGAAGCTATGATTTTCGTGAAAATCTTATAAGAGGAGTTACACAGAGAAATTGGTTGAAACCTCGAGAAGGATGTGGGTCGATTTTCCTTGGGTATGAGGGCGAGGAAGGTTGAGTTTGTGAAGCCCCCCATTTTCCCTTTTCTTTGAATTCCCCTCAACATCTTTGCAAGGTATTTTCTTATCAAGTGCCAATGATCCCTGTAAAAATTGATTGAGAAACCATCTGGGCCTGGAGACTTGTCCGGTTGCAGGGTCCAGATAGCTTTTCTGATTTCCTCCTCCGTTATTTCTCTGTTTAGACTGTCATTCGCCTCTTGAGAGATGCCTTTCGGAAGGTGTTGCAACAGCGCAACATAATCCGTTTCTTCTTGATTTTCCGTGAGGAGGGTCTTGAAGTGGAGGGAGGCCGCTTTTTTGATGGAATCTTGGTCTTTATGTTGGCTGCCTTGACTGTCCATAATTGCATTTACATTGTTTCTTACCTTCCTGACTGTGGCTTGCTTGTGGAAGTAAGCTGTGTTTTTGTCTCCTTCTTTCAGCCATAGCTGTCTTGACTTAATTCTCCACTTGATTTCTTCCGCTCTCTTGATGTGCATTAGCTGCCCTTGTGTTTCCCATTCCTTGTTTTTTAGCTGGTGGGTGAGCCCTTGATCTTCAATTTGTTTTTGGATTTCCTCCAAGTCTTGCTGTATTTTTTTTTTAATCTTTTCTGGCTCTTGATAGCTGGCTTTTGCCCAGTCTTTGAGAGTTTTTCTCGTGCTTCTGATTTTTGTTTCCCATATATGGCTAGGAGAGCCTTCTACATGGTGTTTCCAGGTTGCTTCTATGATAGCTTCAGCTTCAGCATTGTTTCGCCACAGAGGATTATACCTGAACGAGATTGGTCCCAGATGAGAATGGGGGTCCAACGTTAGGAGGATAGGAAAGTGATCTGAGGCCGTAGCATTGAGAATTTTTGTGTGACCCGCTGCAAAGGAGGAAAGCAAGGAGATGTTAACCAGAATTCTATCCAATTGTTCCATGATATTGCCTGGTCCCAACCTTCTATTATTCCAGGTGTATTTTCGATTTTTTGGGATAATATCCATCAATTCATGTTCGGACATTATTCCTTCCAGCTGATTTCTGAAGGGTTCGTGGGTGAAATTACCCCCTCTTTTCTCATTCGCATGGAGGACTAAGTTGAAGTCTCCTGCTAGTATGATATTTGGGTTCTACTCGTTGTCTATATCTTCTTTCAGATCCTTCCAACACTGTTCCTTTTCTCGATACTGATTGGGGATATAGACATTGTAAATGATGAGGTCACAGCTCTCATCTTTGTTACTTAGATTAATTCTTAACCAGTTTTGATTGAGAAAAGATGACTTGCAATCCCAGCGTTGATTATTCCACATGGTTGTAATTCCTCCAGATGCTCCTCTGGAGTTGCTGCTGGCCCCTGAGTAGTTTTTTTGGGCATCTACAATTTTCTGCATTTCACTTTGACTTTGTTTGGTTTCTTGAATCAGAATGATTTCAGGTCTTTCTATTTGAAGAAGATCTCGCAAGGCAGCTGATTTAGAGGGGTGCCCCATGCCCCTACTGTTCCAAGATAAGAGCTTCATCATGGGGCATTCGTGCGAAGAGGTGCTCGCCTCTCATGGTCTTTTCCTGCTGCTTCTTTTTCTTGGGATCCTGTCATGAAGGAATCCATTGGGGTTTGGATCCCAAGGGAAATATCCTTTTGCGTGCTTTCTTCCCGATGCTGTTTGGCTGACTTTCTTCCTGGTCCCAGCTTCTTATGGAGATCACTTGAAGCGCCAATATCTTTTGAAGAACTTCTAGTGGTTCTGGGGGGGGGAGGATCAGAGGAAGGCTGAGAGAGAATCGAGGTAATCATGGGAGGATTGGACATTTCAAGGGAGGGCTGGTCAGATTGAGGATCATCAGAAGATAAAATAAGGAAAGGGTTGGAGGATGAGGGGAAGGAGGGATCTTGGGAAGGGCCCGGGGGTTTGGGAGGGGGAGAATTGGGGCGGAGGGAGGAAGAGCCCGGTTGTTCAGAGGATGGTTCAGATTTGGACGGGGGTGCTGCTTTCTTTTTTTTCACAGTTTCCCATTGTCCTCCTTGGTCTTCTGTTTCCAAATTGGTTACTTTAGTACATCTATTAGCGAAATGACCGTATTCATGACATACCTTGCATTTAAAGGGTATTTGCTCGTAATCTAACTGCTGGATGTAGCTCCATTCATCCACCTTCAGCTTGATGGCTTCCGGCAGTCCTTTTCCGAGGTCCACTTCTACGCAGATCCTTGCATAGGCTTGCATGTTATCTTTGGGCTCACTTCTGTCAATATATTTGCCTACTGCATTCCCGATTGCTTTGACCGATTCATCTCCCCAACAATGCAAGGGCAGATGAGGAAGACGGACCCATACCGGAACCGCATTAGGGATGTCTAGCTCAGGATCGAAATCAGGGGTCCACTTGTTGAGATATAACCCTCGAGAGTCCATAAAATAGGGCCCATTCCTGAATATCAGGTCCTTATCTACTTTGGTTTGAAAATGAAAGGTATAGTAACCTTTATCACAGAAGCGGATTGAAATCTTTCCTTGTGTTTTATCAGACCAGTTCCTTTCCACCCATCGTTGAACTGTTTTTGGTGAAGGCCATAAGCCTGTAAACTGTCCTATGAGACCCTTTTCTGCTAGTGATAGAGCTGCCATTTGAGGAAGAGATGGAGGCAACTGAACTTCTTGAAGAATATCCATCTTCTTAACAAATTTTGAAGTTGTTGGTTTCGGTCGGACAGGGGGAAGAGACTTTACCAAATCAGAAAAAGCTTTCTCTGCATCCCCATGGGAAGGATCTGATTGGGCCATGGCTGAAGCCAGGCCCGGAAGGCAGGCCTTGCGGCCCAGGCCGAGGCGGCGGCGCAGCAGCTGCACGCAATGATCCTAGGTCTTCCGGCTCCGCTCCGCTCCGTCGCAGCCCAAACTCAATTTTCTTATGTTCTTTCTCATTGTGGTTTCTTTAATTTCCAAAGCATTTCATATTTTTTTTTCTAAATATCTCATGCGTTTGCATTTAAAAGCTAGGATATTAGGAAAATACAAATTTAGGCACTTTAGCCTATATTTCCTATTAGTTGTAAGAATCAAGACTAAATGTTTCTTATTTGTGTATCCACATCATTCAACTTTTTATTTGGTTGATTCTATTATTGAGTGACATAAATAAATATATCTAGCTAGATAATAAGGTCTGGAGATTAGTCTAATACTGAATTTACGATTGTACTAGCTATAAGAAAATATTAATGATTTAAATATTTAAATAGTATAATTTGTATTACATCATTTTGCAAATATTAATGATTTATAACTTTTGTATTGGTAAAAATAACAGTTCTTTATCACTTATGATTTTCTATTGAAAAATAGTGTGTTTCGCATATAGACTATCATGACATCTAGTTGGAAAGTGCCCATGACCACCCACCAACATGGAGAGAGTTGAAAAATCGAAGACGAGCCAGGTATAGCAGAGGTGTTTAATTGACGGGCATGATAGGTTCATTTAGCATAACCGAGTTGAGGGGCGCACACATATGTTGATGTGCAATGGGTGAGATGAGTCAGCGGTAGAGTGCACCCATGTTGAACATGAGGTGTGGGTGGCCCATAGTGACAGATGTCTTCCTGACTTCCATAGAACCTCTGACATGTAGCGACTGGGCAATGCGAGCAATGGGTGAGCAAAGCGGATGTGAACACGATGTGTGGACAAGGGAAGTTGACTAGCCAAGATGGCGCCTAGAGGAAGTGTGACTAACGGATGTTGTGCAAATGGGCAAGGCACACCTTTGGGTGAAGGCCACTCACGTAGCTCGTGTTAGGTCGGCCCAGGGTATGCTATGGAAAACTTATTCAAATCAACCGAGGGAAAACATGTTCAAGTTGACTCAAGGCATGAACGAACATGTCAGTTGGAAAAATGGAGAAGGTTGAATGCCTATAAATAAAAGTGGAGGCCATTCGACGAGGACATCACTGAATCATAAGTCCAGGGTGGATTATGAAGGCAAAGGGTAACTAGAACATTTCGTGTAGTTTGGGGGCATGTACAATGGTTTAGGGCATCACATGGAGTTGTAGGGTAGCGCAGGGCATGCTAGGGCACTGCAGGGCGTGCCATGGCACAACAGGGTAGCTGCATGCTCTAGGCAGTGATCGGGCCACGTGCCCACCCGCGATGGGTGGTGCAGATCCATGAACGAGTATTTATGTAGTTCGAACTTGGGGTTCCTTTGTAGTGTTTGTAGGTGTTACACGTGTTTGGCAGGCAATGTGGGCATATGTTGTTGTAAATACTGAGAGGGAGGGTGAATTAGTATTTCTTTTCAATTGTTATTTTTACCAGTTAGATCACTTATAATTAGAACAGAAAATGAACAACGATACGAATAAATGATTTTATTAAATTGAAGCAAGTACAAATGAATGCGTACAATAATTGTTGCCAAGCTCCAAATTGAACTTTAGTGAGGCTCTGACCTCTAGGGCTTTGTCAAGATATGTTTGGTTGTACTTCATGGCTCCCAAAATCTTCTTCACTGAGCCCTATCAATTTTCAACTATCCCCTCACTTAATCGTCACATCACATCATCAATGAAAACCTTGTTAATTAGAAGGTATCACCACTGCACTTCATCGTACACAAGCAATCTTCAAACTACCTCATGATGGCTATTGCAACTTTACTATCCAAATACTTCACTGCTTCAAGGTATGCCAATTATCTACTGTCTAGAGACTTGTTGCTCAACCAAGGTATTACCTTAATGATGCTCCAAAGGCTGCTTCAGATTTCCAATATGCTCATTGTCCAGAGCTTCAAGCTCTTTACTTCTGCAAGCCTCAAAGATCACTGTACACTTGAGGATTAAAATCCTTGAAATAAGGTTTGCAAAAGCAATGTCAATAATGTGCTTGTAATTGTAGGACAAATCCAAACACTATGACAACACTGAAGGTCTGCAACAATCCAACACCAGGCTAAAGTGTAATCTTCACATGTTCGAAATGATAAATCGAAACACTGAAGGTCTGCAACAATCCAACACAAGTCTGAAGTGTAATATTCACATGTCCGAAATGATAGTTTCCACAGTTTTGAGGAAGATGCTATTGTAGGTCCAAAATGTGCCTTCAACAAGTCATAAGTTTGCTCAGGTCTGAGACATCTATATCATAGCTCGAGCTAGACTATTCTTCAAAGTAGCATAAAATCCGAGGCTTGAAGGATGACTGTTCTTTGTTCTTGTTCACAAGTTTGAGCTGCTTGATCCAAGGTATTTTAGATAACTGTTCTTAAGGTATATCACTTGGTTTGAGCTACCATATGTGTATCCACCCACAGGTCTAAGCTCTTAAACTTGTGACTATTCTTTGTCCCGAAGTCTGCACTAAGTCTGAGCTTGAAGGCAATAATCATTTTTCTAACGCTTCCACAAAAGGATTGTCCACAATTCTAAAGGTTGTTGTCCTCTGTTCCACAGATCCAGGAAATATCGTTGTTTCAAAAATATATATCATAGGTTTGCTAGTCAATTTACTTGTCCCAAAAAAAATTGCAGGTCTGTTGGTCTCTTTTTAACTCACAAGTAGTATGTGCTTGACCTTACTCTACAATCAACCTCTTATCCATGCTCTTTGATATGCTCTCCATATGATATTTCAACAAATTTATTTCCATGTGTATATGTATGTGTATGTGTGTGTGTGTGTATCTATATATAATATATATATAGGGTTAAAGGGACATGAAAATTGGCATAAGGGAGCCGTTAATATGAATGAATGAGTTAGTGGAAGAGCCGACATGAACTGTATAAATATTTTTAATTTTAATAATTGATGATAGACTTGTGATGGTGGGGTCGTGAAATATGTGTTGCGTGAAGCTGTTAGATATGTTATTCCCTTTCTTGATTTGCAAAAACATGTCATGGATGTAGTTTTATATAAAGGTTTTATTAAATGTATTAAAAAAAATTGTTATGAATTTTAAGGAATGGATAATTAAAAAAGTGTTTTGAGATATAATATGTTTTTTTTATACGAATAATTTTAAAGTTTCATTATTTTAATTGTAAGATGGATAGGAGTAGGATTTTAGAATTTAAAAATTATGGCGTCTAGGTATTAGGGTTTTAGATATTTTAGGAATTTTGGGATTTAGGAATTAGGGTTTAATAATTTATGAATTAGGAAATTGTTCCCATGGATATGGTAGGGGTTTCTTAGATTGATTTTTTTTATTAGGGTATTCTATGTATTAGGGTTAGGGTTTTAGGATTAGGGTAAGAGTTAGGTTTCTTAGTGATGAAGGTTGATATTGGTGGCCACTCACCGAATCCAATTGGATCCCCACCATTGTTTCTTTCAACTTTTTAGTTTCCTTAATTGTAGCACAATTTACTATTTTTAGCAATTTTCGGAGCCATTTTGAGGCCCTAAATGACGTTTTTTGGGAAAACTGGGAGCAACATGGGTTCATGGACCGATGTTTCTCTTCCCAAAGTTGTAGTTCTCGAATAAATATTTCTAATGGGATATTGTATGCGTCAAATAGAGATTGTATGCCAAAGTTACGACCCCGGTAAATTGATGTATCAATTTACCTAAACGGGGTCCACAGTTTGGTGTTTCATCTTCTAGGGTTAGGTTTTTGGATGTTTAAGGTTTTCCATTGTTTCTCAACAATAAATAGGCCTTCAAGCCTCATTGTAACACAGTTCAGAGGCATGTAGCCACCACATCTCTTCTAAGAGATAAGCTACCATCGCCCTAGTTGATTATTTCCATTTTCTATTTGTAAGCATATCTCAGTATTTTACATTAATGAAATGAAGTATTGTTTCCACTGCATCTTTGTGTTTATGGTTATCTTTGTAATTTGTTGCGTTCCTATTTAAATTCAGATCAGTGGTATCAGAGCGGTCTACTTTTTCTTTGTTTTTCTTTGCATGTTCCAAACGAGGTAGAGATATAAGGAGTTAAGGCTTGAACTGGTCGAACCTTTGCAAGACCAGCCTCGCAAAACCCGACGGCCTCCGATGGCGGATGAAAATAAAGATGAGGGAGCAGGAGATCCTATCAAAATCTTGCTCGAAGAAGCCCTCGAGTGACAAAGGAACGCGATGATGGACAACTTTGCCCAGATCCTTCAGTGGCTACCTAGGGGCGACACATCGGCTTCCCACAGCTACTCTGAAAACGCCACACCATTTAAGGTACAAGCTAATTTTGAAATACCCATATGCAAGGGTCAGATAAACGCAAATGTTGTCGATAAATGGTTAAATTTTCTAGAGGGTTATTATTCTGTTCATGATTTTTCCAGTCGGGAAAAGATTATTTCTGCCCTTCTCAAAGCAGCCCCCCATGTCAAGCACTGGTGGGAAAGCTACTGCAAGTAGAAGGATGAAAGTACCAGCTCACTAATTTCAGCTGCACCCACCTGGAATTCATTCCGGGATGCCATCAAGGAGCAGTACTACCCTGTAGGAAGCTATGAGGATCAATACATAAAGTGGACCACACTGCGGCAGGGAAGGGACCAAGACGTGTTGGAGTTTACCAATATTTTCCATACCCTTCACACAAAGTTGGGTATCAAGGATTTGGAGCAGCATTTGATACTCAAATACCGTGGCTGCCTGCACAAGTACATCCAGGAAGAAATAGAATTCCTGAATATCTCCTCACTCGGCACGACATACTGATAGGCCGTCAAGGTCAAGAAAAAGTTTAAACAGAAGAAGCGGGACTTCGGATCTGCAAATCCGAAGCAAGGGAAAGGTGCCCTCAAACCGCAGAACAAAGGACAAAGCCAAGGCGGGGTGGCCCAAGGCAACCCGCCAAAGCTGCAATTAAAGAACAACACCGCAAAGCCGAAAAAGGACACGAGAAAATGATGTGAGTTACATAATAGCTCCACTCACAACACAACTGAGTGTCAGGCCACGCAGTCACTAGTGTTTGAGCTAAAGGTTTTAGAATCAGATGCATGTTCCGACTCTGAGTCAGAACCTGACAAGGGGAATGAGAAAGGGAAGCAGATTATCGATGCGGAGCTCGATGCCACTGTTGCCACCACGAAGATCCAGAAGGAGGAACCCGAAAATCCAGAGGAGGAGGAGCGTCTCTTCCACTCCCAAATGTGGGTAAAGGGATCCTCGCTACAATTCATTGTCAATAGCGGGAGCCAAAAGAACCTCATTTCGGCAGAGGTCGTGAAGCGGCTGGGCTTACCGACCACAACACATCCACAACTATGCACCATCGGGTGGCTTCACCAAGGACAGGATCTTTGCGCGAGTCAGCAGTGTCACCTTCCATACAACATCAAGCCCTTCATGGATGAGGGATTGTGTGACATTGCTCCCCTTGAAGTTTGTGATGTATTATTAGGACAACCATACTTGTGGAAGCAAACATGCTGTGTATGAATCAAGGCCCCGTGCTGTTATTATTACTTTGGGAAATAAGTTGTACAGGATACCGGAGGTAGCACTGCCTACCACCATCTCTTTGGTTACTGCAAAACAATGCAGTAAGCTCATTTCCAGAACCGGAAAATTTGTTTTCCTGATGATACACCCTCAAGGAAAGAAGAAGACGGTGGCCACGACCTCCAGACAGGACCCCTCCGCACAACAACTACAGATGGACAAGGTCGTGGAGGAGTATGAGGACATCTTCACCTCCCCCACAGGGGTTCCTCTGCACTGTCAGGTCAAGCACTCCATTGATCTGACCCTAGGTGCGCCATTGCCTAATGGACCAATCTATCGGTGCTTCGTTCTTGAGAATGATGAAATCAAGAGGCAGATTCAGGAGCTGCTATAGAAAGGTCACATCTGCCCTAGTTCATCACCCAGTGGGAGTCCGATCATCTTGGTACAGAAGAAAGATGGGAGTTGGAGACTTTATATTGATTATCGGGCGCTGAACAAGATCACTGTCCGTAATAGGTACTCTATCCCATAGATCGATGACCTCCTAAACCAACTAAAGGGGTCAAAATATTTCAGCAAGATTGATTTGAAGTTAGTATATCATTTGGTACCAATCGAACCCTTTGATGTGTGGAAAAATGTCTTCAAAGCCAAGGAGGGCCTTTTCGAATGGTTGGTTATGCCTTTCGAATTGAGGAATGCTCCTGCAACCTTCATGAGGCTAATGGATGACATCTTGTGGCCTTTCATCAACTCATTTGTAGTGGTATACTTGGATGAAATCCTGATCTTCAGCCAGATTTGGGAAAAGCACCTCCAACACATCTGATAGGTTCTCCAAACACCGCAACAACACAAGTTATGTGCCAATTTGGAGAAATGCACTTTTGGCATGACCTAGGTTCAGTATCTAGGGTACATTATTGATGAATAAGGGGTGCATGTGGATCCAACCAAGATCCAATCCATTCGGGATTGGCCCTCTCCAACCACTCTAATGGAGCTCCGTAGCTTTCTAGGACTCGCCAACTTCTACCATAGGTTCATGTTGGGATTTTCTCATATCACTTGGCCCTTGAGTCAAGTCACCAAGGGAGGAGCGAAAGCAAAATTATTTTGGTCCGAATCTGAACAGAAGGCATTCACAGAGTTGAAATACTGCCTCTGCTTGGGACTGGTGCTCGTATTGCCAGACTTGCAACAACCATTTGAGGTCGAGACAGATGCCTCTGACTATGCTATTGGGGTAGTCCTTACTCAACACAGGCATCCAGTGGCATATCACAGTGAGACACTTGTAGACACAGTCCGGAAGTATCCCACTTATGACAAAGAGATGTATTCCATTGTGCAGGCCTGCCGACAATGGAAACATTACATTTTTTGGAAAGAAACGGTCATCCACATAGACCACTGACCCCTCCACTTCATACAGACCCAAGGGAAATTACAGAATGATCGCCATCAGAAGTGGTCCACATACCTGCAATAGTTCCATTTGAATATCAAGTATAAGAAGGGCAGCACCAATAATGTTGCAGATTAACTTAGTCGACCACTGATCATGTCATTAACCACTGTGCTCAACTCCTGTGGGCATGAGACTTCTGATTGGCTACTTCTCTACAAAAGCGACCCAGACTTTGGCCACACATACCAGACACTCTTGGAGGGTCGGCATGTTCCAGATTTTCACCTCTAGGATACCCTGTTATGCCACCTAGGTCACCATTGTTTTCCTTCAAGTGAGCGTGCCAAGATGATTTGGGAAGCACACTACAGTCGGGCTGCTGGGAATTTCGGGGTCGAGAAAATGGCGACAATACTACAGAAGTATTTCTACTGGCCGAATCTTTGACAAGATGTCAGGAAGTAAATCAGATCATGCACTGCCTATGCCATTGCCAAACCAATAGTCAAGAAGCAAGGCCTCTATACCCCGCTGCCTACCCTTAGTCGACCTTGGGAATCCATCTCCATGGATTACATGTCAGGCCTTCCTTCCACTAAGCAATGAAACAACTGTGTCTTTGTGGTCATTGATAGGTTCTCGAAGATGGCCATTATGGTGGCCTGCAAGGAGAATATCACAACATAAGCCACTACTAAACTCTTCTTTGAATGAGTGTGGGTGCACTTTGGGATCCCATAATCTATCATCTCAGATCGGGATAGCAGATTCATCAGTACATTTTGGTCCAGTCTCTGGTCGATGCTGGACACCAAACTCACTAAGTCCATAGCCTTCCATCCTCAAACTGATGGCCAGACAGAGGTTGTCAATAGGATGATTGTACACATTCTACACATGTATAACTCAAAGCATCCACGCACATGGGATGAGAGCCTCCGCTATGTTTAGCATAGCTACAACTGGGCTCTCCACAACTCGACTGGCCATAGCCCTTTTTAGGTGGGCTTGGGATTCTAGCCACTATGTCCTATTGATGTGGCCATGCCATTTGCAGGTACTCACGTAGATTCGGCTCATGTTCAGTTCGAAACAGATAAGGCAAACAACTTCATTGAGCACATCCAACATATTCACGAGCAAGTCCATGAAATTCTAGAGAAATCAAATGCCAAGTACAAGCAGCAACACGATCAACATCAGGTGCCACACAAGTTTCAGGTGGGAGAGAAAGTCTGGTTGCATTTGCAAAAGGAACGCCTTACTGGAGCCTATCGGCAACTCAGACCACTTCATTATGGTCCTTACACCATTACCAAGGTTGTGGGAGATAATGCATTTGAGCTCAACATTCCCCCATTCCTTGGCCTGCACCCAGTGTTCAATGTGGACCGCCTTCAGCCATACTTTCCACCATTACTAGACACATCCGACATTGCAGAAGAACTCACACCCACAAAGTTAAATCCAAATTGCATGGAACAAGCTGCAAATAATCGGATCATGGACACACAAATCAAGCACACTTGCTAGTAGAACATCCAACTGTATCGAGTTGTCAAAGTAGGCCAACTCCTTCACCAGGGCAAGTGGTTCACCGGGGACCAAGTTCAGTAGAAGTTTCCTCATCTAATGGAGGAACTCAACGCAATGGGGACCACTGCTTCCTAAGGGGGGAGGAATGATCCAAGTGGATATTGGTGGGCACCCACCAAGTCCACTTGGACCCCCAACATTGTTTCTTTCAGCTTTCTAGTTTCCTTCATTGTAGCACAATTTACTATTTTTAGCAGTTTTCAGGTCCTAAATTTCTGGAGTCGTTTTGAGGCCCTAAATGACGTTTTTTTGGGAAAACTGGGAGCAACATGGGTCCATGGATTGATGTTTCTCTTCCCAAAGTTGTATTTCTCGAATAGATCTTTCTAACGAGATATTGTACGCGTCAAATGGAGATCATATGCCAAAGTTACAACCCCGGGAAGTTGATGTACCAATTTACCCAAA
>APFE031392763.1:87140-121751 GCA_000404065.3 Pinus taeda | reverse complement strand
TAGGGTTAGGTTTTTGGATGTTTAAGGTTTTCCATTGTTTCTCAACAATAAATAGGTCTTCGAGCCTCATTGTAACATAGTTCAGAGGCATGTAGCCACCACATCTCTTCTCAGAGATAAGCTACCATCGCCCTAACTGTTTATTTCCATTTTCTGTTTGTAAGCATATCTCAGTGTTTTACATTAATGAAATGAAGTATTGTTTTGCTGCATCTTTGTGTTTACGGTTATCTCTGTAATCTGTTTCGTTCCTGTTTAAATCCAGATCACTTAGGCTAAGGATGATGGTTTTATTATTCAAATAATGCTAGATTAGGGATTCCAAGCAATTAGGGTTTTCTCAATGTTAGGTTTTCTTGTAAAGTAAGGTATTAATTAGGTTTTATCTTTCAAAAATGTCATATTGACATCAATGCTGACCTTGATTAACATAAGTGGCACATTTGGTCAGTGTGGGCATGACTACATGACAGGGTCGATAGTATAGGCATAAGCTACACGGTTTTGGGTAGAATTTTGAGGATGAATTACCGGTGCAACCAAGGAACTACCACATCATTGTAAACTTGAAAATTACACTTGTATAATATTTTGTCAGTTGGGGTAGATTTGTTTGGTGAGTTACCCCCGCCCTTCATAATATTGTGTATAGTTATTTATTGATGGTTATTTTATAACACATGTTATGAATTAAATTTTTTTAAAGACAATTGAACTTGAGTGAACGTTATTGTGCTACATATTCGAAGAACACTTGAGTAGAAAAATAAACTGTGTTGGAAGTTAGTCGTAGTCCGAAATATTTACTAGTGGTTAAACGAAAGAGTTAGTTAGTGCCTACCGCGCTCACAAGTGGATTTGAGACACCATTAGTGTGGGGCCGCTACATGTGGTATCATAGCTTGGTTTAGGGAGGACCAAGCTGATTTCAAGACAAGTTTGGCGAGGGTAAGGTAGAAAGTCAGGGCTGAGTTGAATGACAAAATGATGGAAAGTTGGCTAGAGTGCCATGGGAGACTCTTATAAACCTTATATATTTTGGGATGCATGAAAGAAGAGAAACCAAGGGTTCGACCTAAACTTGATGCTTTCAAAGATCAAGTTAGATAAGAGCTTCTTCAACTTGGATGGGAAGTGGAGCAAGATGAAGCTATCGATTGCGGTGAAGAGGAAGTTGCGATATGTGAAGAAGAATGTGTTGTAGATGTGGCGACAGAAGAGGAGGAACTTGGTGCGATATTACTTGCCAAATATGAACTAGATTCATGGAAGTTGCATTCATTGAAAGGAGGAAACACTCACATGGATATATATCATGAAAATGTAAGTATTTTTGTGACTTGTGTTTCGTTGGTGTCTTTGGAAGATGGGCCATATATAGAAATTGTTGAAGGAAGTATTTGTTTGCCGATGCAATGGACATAATTTCGATGGATGATTGGGATGAGACCATGTGAAATTGGGCAACAAGGAACATTGGTTGTTATATTATTTGTTGGGGTAGTATGCTTCTTTAGAGCAGAAGGTGCGGATTCCCATGACAAGAGTGGAACATAATGAACTTTGCAACAGTTGAGTCATGCTTAGCCAAACAAAGAATTGTCTAAGTGCCCAACATGAATCATGAACATAACGAATGAAGGGCACATCGAACCAAAGTAAAGGCAATTTGATACACACTTGGGTGGACTTCTTCATCGCAGTTTCATTAAGGCCAAGAAGTAGTCTCGAGCGAACCTTTAGTTTGGGAGATAATGATCAAGGAAGGGATTTATGATGCAATATGAGGGTAGGGCGACTGAGGGCACTAACTTGAACAAAAGAAATGATGTGATGAATAAATTTGCAGCTGAATCATGGGCATCAAGTTGAAATAAGGACAGATGACAAACTTCATGTAGAGCCATCAATCGAAAGAACTTATAGAGATGTTGTATATTGACATCAAGGAGAACTGCCAAGGCAAGGATGTGAGCAGGATGGACTTGTTGATGTGACATGAGGACATTTTATAGATGGACCAATGGGTATGTTGGACACATTTGAACAACAAGGCCATGGTTTTTTTAGAGGAAGACATTGGCAGCCTATGAGAGTATTTGTACAATGAAGTGGGAAGAGGCAACTTGAGATGACACTTGTGATTGAGACAAGTATGCTTGCCAAAGTGCTGGATGAAGATGATTCATAGGAGCTTATGATGAATTGGGAGTGTCATATCTAATGAATACTTCATACTATTTTAGTAATGGAATATCTTGTTTATTGAGGAGTTGAGGTCAATTCGACACTTGACTTTGATGTGGTATGGGACACATAGCTTGGACATAGTATGGGATATGTTCGTGATGAGTGACTTGATGGATGAGATAGGGACAAGACACCTTGGAGTTGGATGATGTTGCAACGATGGAGGTGCCTTGGTGGGAGCACTTATGCATGGGTTGAGTTGATGAGACTTAACCATTTTTCATGGACATGGAAGCTAATTGGCTTATGACCATGGAATGCACATGGAGGAGATGATGAGATAGGTGTAGACGTTCTCCTTTGACAACATTGATGAAAAGCATATCACAGATGAGATGGAGACTTTATGATGGAATTGGATATGGCACATTGAGCATTGGATTCATGGCAATATTTCTTGATTGAGTTGAAGATGTGGCCAAATGTTGAAGAAATGACTCATGATATCATGAGGAGGTGCATTCACATGGATTTGGATGATGGTTGGACTAGCCATACAACTAGTTGAAGTCGTGGGGGACGTCAATGTGTTGAGATGTGTTTGAGTTTAGTTAGAGTATCATGGCAGCACTTCACATGATTATGATGATACACGATGTATCAGCATGATATGAGTTACAACCGTAACATGTAGCCAAGATAGAGGGAGAATCCTTCTACATGATGAGGTAGTATGGAGGATAGTGACGAGTTGTGGCTCATAATTGTGGATTAAGGATTATTACCCACATGGAGTCATGAGCCTCGATGGAGGCACAAAGTTCATGCAGCGTGGATGATTGAAGTTTGAGGTGGTAGAAATTTGTGACATTAAGTCTTGGTGATGGAGTTTTCAGGGATGGTGTTGTTGAGGGCGAAAAGCATTTTAAGGTGAGGGAGGATGTCATGACCACGAGTTGGAAAGTGCCTGTGACCTTCCACCAACATAGAGAGAGTTGAAAATATCAATACGAGTTGGGTAAAGCAGAGGCCTTTAACCGACGGGTATAGAAGACACAATTAACTGAAACAAGTTAAGGGGCACACACTCGTGTTGATATGTAGGAAAGTCAAGCGTGTTTAACAAAACAGGTGAGTCAGAGATTTTTAATGCCCATAATGAACGTGAGGCATGGGCAGACCATTATGATGGGCACCGACCCAACTCGGGTAAAGCTTACGACATGTAGCGGTCGGGTAAGGCGAACGATGGGTGAGAAAGCATATAAAAACATGACGTTCAGACAAGGAAAAGCGAATGACCAACAAGATGTACGAAAAAAGAGTGAACGATAGATAGTGTGCCAATGGAAAAGTTGCACCCCTGGGTGGGGGGCACCCACCCAACCCTTGTCAGGTCAGCCTAGGTCATCACATGGTGTCGTAGGGCACCGCAGGGCATGCTAGGGAAAACATCTTGAAGTCAACTTAAGGCATGAACAGACCTGTTGGTTGCAGAAGCGGTGAAGGTTGAATGCATATAAATAAAAGTGGAGGCAATTCGACCAAGGCATCACTGAATCATCCATTCATCTAGAAGGTTAGCATAAGTTCAGAGTGGAACGTGAAGGAAAAGGATGAACGAAATAGTTTGGATAATTAAGGGTATGCAAAATGGTTCAGGGCATTGCTAGGTCTCATAGGGTGCCCCAAGGCGTGCCAGGGTGCCGCAGGAGGCCGTGTGTAGCAGTAAACGACCAGGACATGCTCCTGCCTAGGGCGGGTAGTGTGGATTTATAAACGAGTATTTCTATGGTTTGAACATGGGCCTCGTTGGGTATTATAGACAAGTATTGAACGTGTTCAATAGAAACTGTGGGAAGAAGTGGAAAATCTTGGTAGTGCGGGTAGGACTACACAATAGGGTTAGAAATGCAGGCAAAAGATGCACGGTTTGGACATAATTTTGTGGGTCAGTTGCTGGTGCAACAAAGCAAATGCCACATCATTATAAAATTGAAAATTACACTTGTATACCATTTTGACAGTTGGGGCATACTTCTTTGGGGAGATTCCCGCTCCCTTCATAATCTTGGGTATCGTTGTTTATTAATGTTTATTGGATCACACATGTTTTGAAGTAAATGTTAATAGACATAATTCAACTTCAGTAAATGTTATTTTACTGCATATTTGGAGAACACTTGAGTAGAAAAATAAACTATGTGTTGGATGTTCGACGTAGTTTGAAAGCTTTAGTAGTGGTGAAATGAAAGAGTTAGTTGATGTCACACATGTTATGAAGTAAATGTTAGTAAAGATATTTTAACTTGAGTAAATGTTATTTTACTACATATTTGAAGAACACTTGATTAGAAAAATAAACTAAGCATTGGAAGTTAGTCATAGTCTAATATCTCTAGTAGTAGTTAAACAAAAGAGGTAGTCGGTGCCTACCGGGCTCACAAGTGGATTTGAGTCACCACTAGCATGGGCCATGACATGTGGTATAAGACCAAGCTAAATTGAAAACAAGTTTGGAAGGGGCAAGTTAGCAAGTCAGGGCTGAGCTGAACAACAAAATGATGGAAAGTTGCCTAGAGTGCCATGGGAGACTCTTATAGACCTTATACATTTTGGGATGCATGAAAGAAGAGAAACCAAGGATTCAACCTGAACTTGATGTTTTCATAGATCAAGTTAGAGAAGAGCTTCTTCAACTTGGATGGGCAGTGGAGCAAGATGAAGATACCAATTATGATGAAGAGGAAGTTGCGATATGTGAAGAAGAATGTGTTGTAGATGTGCCAACAGAAGATGAGGAACTTGGTACGACATTACTTTCCCAAGTTGAACCAAATTCATGAAAGTTGCATTCATTGAAGGAAGGAGTCACTCAAATGGAGAGACCTCATGAAAATGTAAGTATCATTGTGACTTATGTTTCTTTGGTGTATTTGGAAGATGGGCCATATGTAGAAATCAGAAAACGAAGTATTTGTTTGCCGATGCAATGGAAAAAAAATTCATGGATGGGATGAGACCATGTGCACTTGGGCAACAAGGAACATTGGTTGTTATAGTACTTGTTGGGGCAATATGCATCCTTAGAGCAGAAGGTGTGGATTCTCGTGACAAGGGTGGAACATAATGAACTTTGTGATGGTCGAGTCATGCTTAGCCAAACAAAGAATTGGCTAAGCGCCTGACATGACTCATGGATAGAATGAAGAAAGGGCACACTAAACCGATGTAAAGGTGATTCGATACACTCTTAGGTGAACTTCTTCATTGCTGTTTCATTGAGGCCAAGAAGTAGTCTCGGGCGAACCTTTAGTTGGGGAGATAACAATCAAGGAACAAGCCTATGATGCGATATGAGGGTAGGGCGACTGAGGGAACTAATATGAACAAAAGCAAGGATGTGATGACTAAAGTTGCAACTGAATTCATGGGAATTAAGTTCAAATAAGGACACACGACATCTTTCATGTGGAGCCATCAATTGAAAGCACTTATAGAGATGTTGTATATTGACATCAAGGAGAAGTGCCAAGGAAAGGATGTGAGCAGAATGGACTTGTTGATACAACATGAGGACATTTTCAAGATGGACTGATGGGTATGTTGGACACATTTGAACAACAAGGTGATGTTATTTTTGGAGGAAGGCATAGGAAACCTATGAGAGTATTCATACAATGAAGTGGGAAAATGCAACTTGAGATGACACTTGTGAACAAGACAAGTATGATTGCCAAAGTGTTGGATGAAGGTGATTCATAGGAGCTTACGATGCTTTGGGAGTGTTGCATCCAATGAATACTTCATACTATTGTGGTCTTAGAGTATCTAGTTTATTGAGGATTTGAGGTCAGTTCGACACTTGACTTTGATTCGGTATGGGATGCATACCTTGGACATAATATGGGATATGTTCATGAGGAGTGAATTGATGGATGAGATAGGGACAAGATACCTTGGAGTTGTTTTAGGTTGCCACGATTTAGGTGCTATGGTGGGCTCACTTTAACATGGGTTGAGATGACGAGACTTCACCATTTTACATGGACATGGAAGTTGATTGGTTTATGACCATGGAAAACACATGGAGGGGATGATGAGCTAGCTGTAGAATTTCCCCTTTGAAAACATTGATGGGAATCATATCACATGTGAGATGGAGACTTTGTCATGGACCTAGATATGGAATATTGAGAATTGGATTGATGGGAAGAGTTCTTGATTGAGTTGAAGATGTGAAAAAATGCTACAGAAATGACTAACGATGGCATGAGGAGGTGCATTCACATGGATTTGGATGATGGTTGGATTGGCCATACAACTAGTTCAAGTCATGGGGACATCAATGCGCTAATATGTGTTTGAGTTTAGTTAGATTAGCATGGAAGAACTTCACATGATGATGATGATACATGATGGATTATCATGATATGAGTCATAACCATAGCATGGAGCCAAGATAGAGGGAGCATCATTCTACATGATGAGGCAATATGGAGTATAACGACGAGTTATGGATCATAACCATGGATTATGGATTGTTACACACATGGATTCATGAGCCTTGATGGAGGTTCGTGCGATGGAGACACACAGTTCATGCAACAAGGATGATTGACATTTGAGGTGGCGGCACTTTGTGACATTTGGTCTTAGCGATGGATTTTCCAGGATGGTATTGTCGAGGCCAAAAACCTTTTCAAAGTGGGGGATGATGTCAAGGCTATGAGTTGGAAAGTCCCCATGACCTCCCACCAAAATGGAGCTTGTTGAAAAACCAAAGACTATTTGGGTATAATAGAGGCCTTTAACCAACATGCATAGCGGGCATTTTTAATTGAACCGAGTTAAGGGGCATGCTCTTGTGTTGAGATGTGTTGGGAGATGCAGTTGTGTTTAATGGAATGAGTGAGTTATAGATAGAGAATGATCGTAATGAACATGAGGCATGTGCGGACAATAGCGACAGGCACTTTCCTGACTGGTAGAGCGTGTTGATGGGAAAGGTGCACTGATGGGTAGGGGTCACCCACCCAACCTTTGTCAACTTGAACTAGGGCATCACATGACATTGTAGGGCACTTCATAGGATGCTAGGGAAAATGTGTTCGCGTCAGCCTAGGGAAAACATGTTCAAGTCGACTTAAGGCATGAACAATTGTGTCGGTTGGAAAAACAGTGAAGGATGAATGCATATAATGAAAGAGGAGGCTTTTCGACTAAGGCATCACCGAATTGTCCATTCATCTAGCAGGCTCGCATAAGTTCAGGGTGCAGTGTGAAGGAAAAGGATGAATGAAATAATGCGGCCAGTTTAGGGCATGCAAAATGGTTTAGGACATCACCATGTCTCGTATGGCATTGCAAGGCATGCTAGGGAGTCATAGGGTGGTCATGTGCAGCAGGCAATGATCGTGCTATGCTCCCACCCAAGGTGAGTACTCTGGATTTCTGAATGAGTATTTATGTACTTCGAACATGGGGTTCCTTGGGAAGTAAGGGAAAGTTCTGAATGTGTTCAGTAGGAAGTGTGGGCATAAGTGGAACATCTTGGCAGTTCGGGCAAGACTACATGACAAGGTTAGCAGTGCAAGAAGAAGCTACATAGTTTGGGCATAATTTTGTCGGTGATTTGTTGGTGCAACCAGGAAGCTACCACATCATTGTAAACTTGAAAATTACACTTGTATAACATTTTGAAATTTCGAGCATACTTGTTCGAGTAGTTTCCCCCTCCCTTCATAATCTTATGTATCATTGTTTATTGATCTTTATTGGATCGCACATCTTATGAAGTAAATCTTTTTAAATATAATTAAACTTGAGTAAATCTTATTCTACTAAATTGATGCAGAAGCATCCAGCTCACCATGACCGGGTGAAGTCTCTACCAGGTTGGAAAGTTGTTTGAGTATTTGGATTGTTTTTTTTATGTTTAGTTTATCAAGACATGAGATAGGATTTTGTTTGTTTTACTTTTAATTGTTGTGTTAGTCAAAGTTATTGGTTGGTTAGGGTTGTTAATTGTCCGACAGTAATAAATAGTAGTTTAATAATTGTTCTGTCAACTTAAAGAGGAAAAGACAAAATTGTCTAAATGAAGATCTTGTCATGTCAACCGAACTGAGAAAAATTGTCTAAATGAAGATCTTGTCATGTCAACCGAACTGAGAGCTAGTAGTTACACAACCATATTATTTCTGTTCAACTGAAAGAAATTACAGTTTCAATTAACTGTAAACAAACGATGTATAAATATTGAAATGTAAAACAGGGAAAAGGTTCAACATTTTGCCAGAATTAAGAAATAAATAGAGACAAAACGTTTTTTTTCCAAACTGTCCATCTGTGTCATTGCCTACATACTGTATTATTATATTTTTCATTCATTGAACTGTTAATAACTATGCTAACATACAGAGAATGACCACTGTAGGTCGAGTTTCCTTGTGTTCTCATCGAACAACAAACAATATCCAATTCATACACACGGTCATAATCAAAGCGAGGAACAAACGAATTGAAATCGCAGCCAGAACAATAAAGCATAGTGAGACCACTGAGGAGATAATATCGAAACAGAGTGCCGGAGGAAACAGAGCATAACAAAGGTAATTTCGGATGAACCCTTTATATCTTCATAAGCAAACAAAGATCAACAAAACTGTGTTTATGTTGCTGTTGTTCAAGTTGCATACATATTACATTCGTTTATAAACCAAAATTAGTGCCAGCGTCCACCGAATGGACAAATCCTGGCCTAGGGTTTGATAACAGGGATCATTTTCAACCCAAGAGGGTTAGCCAACCAAAACAGGAATTGAAACCAGGCTTAAGCTTCACTTTTGAAAGCGACTCAAACCGAACATGACTACAAGACAACAAGTGACAAACCCTACAGAGACTCAAAGACCCTAACTGTAAATTGACAGACTCAAAGAGCCAGATCCTACTTACAGAGGGTTGCCACATTTGGAGACCAAACCCATAACGAATCCACGTACTCAGGTTGAACCATAGACCTGCACCAACCAAACAAAGCTCAGTCAGCCTACCTATACGGTGAGACCTGAAATCGAAGCATAATAGAAGCAGAGGGAAGATATAACTTACCTGAGTGAGACGAACTAAGGAGTTTGTGGAATAGAGCCGCTAACGAATCGAAGGAGCCTGAGACAGAAGGAACAGGCTTGGTCAGTGTCAATGCCAGAGGAAGGTCAGATTAAATCAAGGAGAGGACCGTTTACCTGTTTGTAGCCGCGGAAGACCATCACCCTGTTACCTAAGTTCATGGGCGCCAAAATTTAATTGATTTACATACCGTAACAGAGACAAAGGCAATAACAACAACAACAAGTGACAATCATTGGCCGAGAGACCAGTTTCCAAAAACCAAACCATAGAAGAATGACAGAACGAGGTCAAGAAACTTACTGTGTGAAAAGAGTTCGAGCAAATGCACCTCTAGAGCCAAGACAAACTCATGCCATAGGAGAAGTCCATTGACAACCGCACAAACGAGTTTGGAAGGCTGACATTCATTTACAACCATACCCAAGGAGAAACTAGAGATTTCCATATGTGCTGGAGCAAAAGCCATATAGAATGACAAACAAACCCTTGCAGAGCCGCTCAATAGAATAGAACCATCGTGAATGATCGGGAAGAAAAACCATTTTGGGCAAAGACCAAATGGAGGGAACCAGGCCCGAGGACCGTAGATGGGAATTTACTAACGCATTAAATCATCCCCAGTTTCCCAAACAAAATATTTGTTATCCACATTGCATCGAACCGCGGAAACAATAAACCAATACACCATGTCATAAAGCCCGAAAATAGGTGTAAAGCCAAGGCTACGTGGAAGCGTGGGCTGGGTCACATCATAAATATTTTGATAACACTTGAGTAGAAAAATAAACTAAGTGTTGGAAGTTAGGTGTAGTTTGAAAGCTTCAGTAGCGGTGAAATGAAAGAGTTAGTTTGTGTCGCACCACCTACGTAGTTGTTGTTGCACAAATTGTGAAGTAAATGTTAATAAAGAAAATTGAACTTGAGTAAATGTTATTCTACTACATATTTGGAGAACACTTGAGCAAAAAACTAAACTAAGTGTTGGAAGTTAGGTGTACTTTGGAAGTTTCAGTAGTGGTGAAACAAAAGAGTTAGTTGGTGTCACAATGCAGACACAAGTGGATTTGAGTCGCCACTAGCGTGGGGCCGTGATACAAACAATTCTTAGGTTTCTATTATAGTTTTTATTATCATGTATTCCTTAAATCGAGCGAAAATTATCTAACTTTTTTTTAATAAGTTTATTAATACATGAATAATTAATAAACAAATGACCAACTAAATGGCCATAAAACCTATAATTAACATATACTAGTAATATATTAACAATAAATGAATAACATATTACAAATTAATAAATATCGTTGATATAGGAAAATAAATATAAATGATATCCAAGATTTAATTGATAAAAACCAATAGTAGTAATACAGGTTAAAAAAATATAGAGTTTATTTAAAGAAGAATAATTTTCTTTATGGAACTATCGATGGGGTGTAGCTCAATTAGTGATCACCTTGTTATGAGGTAATATGTAACGATATTCAGAGTTCAAATCTCTATTGTTTATACCAACAAAAAAGATGATAGAACTAATAGAAAACAATAAAGAATAATAAAATTAATTAAAAAAATCAATATAGTTATTTATAAAGAAAGAAAACTTGGTTATTGTAATACCTCAGTAACTTGTAAATGTTTCTTTATATTTTGGTGTCATATTCACTTTTACAGACTATGTCATATTTAGTTTTACAAACTATGGCACTGATGCACACGGATATATATGAACATTGAGGGACATAAATAATCATTGTTGCAACATTAATATGAACAAAATTCATATAGTTATTCATGTGATGTTATCATGGAAAAATATGCTTAAGAGGATTTCACATATCATATAGTTATAGGACAATTGAGAAAGGCTCAAGAAGAGATTTAGGTAGAGGCAGTTGAGATTTCATCTCCCTGGAGATAGATTATGTGAAAGAAGGAAAAAGAATAAGGTTGTTTCTAAGGTGAGAGGGAAAAAGCCTAAAGAAACCTTGATGATTTGAAGTCTCCTGGAAGTGTTCCGAAAAATTAGACAATATTTGTCTCGAATGTGAAATTGGTTTGGCGAAGTCTTGGTTAGTTGGGAGGAACATCTTTTCTCCATTGTGGGTTTCATGGCAGACTTAGATTCATAAACGATAGAAGTAAATATTTTGGAATGCTTTTTATTCTTGAAAATCTATATGAGATGAAAGCTTATGTACTAATAGCATATTTTCTTTTTTGTTTTGTTATTAAGAAAATGTGTAAACAAATGTGCAAAAAAATATAAGAATAAACAACAACAACAAAAACCTAATTACAAAAAAGAAATGCCACATATATATAAATATAGATATAAAGAACTAAATTATGTAAATAATCATCAACATTAATCCATAAATTTGTCAAGTACTAAACAAAATAGAATATATAAGACTATAAGAGGTGTTATATTTGAATATTGGCAACCATCTGAATTTGAAAAATAGAGAACAATAGAAATCAAAACCCATATTTATTATTCTTGAAATTCAGAATATGGTTCATATTGACACAATGTTCTTGTTCTTATATATAAGGAAAAAGTTTATGATAATGACATACAATAAGTAATTCTAATCAGTCACCTCACTGATTTGATAAATTACATTACATCTCAATATTGAAACTTTGTTGATTTCTCATTTATATAATCCACCATGAGGATTTGATAAACTACATTACATCTCAATGTTGAAACTTTGTTGTTTTCTCATTTATATAATAGAAAATACAATGTTTTTCTCATTTATATAATAGAAAATACAATGTACAAAACACTAGGGAATCTATAATTGAATCTATAAATCATGAATGGTACACTTAGGCCATGAACTTTAACCACAACTAAGTTTTCAGTATATATGACAATAAAACCATTTCTTTTCATTACAAAAAAAAACTAAAGTTATTTTCATTATCACCTAAAAGGAACCCAAACCCTAAGGGCTAGGGTTTGTTTTGGCGAGATATGTCCATTACACTAAATATGTGTGCAAAGGCCACCTAGAAAATCTCTAGAGCCAAGATTCAAACTATGAAATTGGAACAATACCCTTTTGAACAAATAAATTTCTCAAAATACTAAGATAGCATTGCCTTACGTGCAACAAGGTAAGAGTAATGAAATATGGTAACATATTTCCCTCACAATGAAAAGAATTGAAATTGGGAATTATATAATTTTGACTAGAAGTTTAACTCTTAGTGGGTGTGATATAGGAAAAATATATCTTGTATATATTATTTTTTCAATGATTTTGTGAATTGCAATTTTAAAGAAATAAACTAATTTATGTATATTTTATTATTTATTTATGTATATTTTATTATTTATTATTTTTTAAAATTTAATTATGTATATTTTAATTATTTATTTATTTTTAAAATTTATTTTTTTGTTGGTTGTTTTTTTTAAAATTATAATTAATTAAATTATATATATAATATATTTTGAAAATTTATGGGAATAATTTAACTTTATAAAAAATGATTTTTTTATTTTTATTTTTATTTTTTACTAGGTTATTATATTCTTATCAGTGTTCAAGTACCAATTCTAAATTACTTCTCACTCATAAACCAATACCTCTATCTCTATAGTATAAATAATGATTTCAATGAAATATAGTTGAATTGTTCAATAAAATATTTAATGTTAGAATTCTACTTGACATTTTCATTCACATAAAGAGCACTCTGATGCTTTGCAACTTATAAAATATAATCATCTAAAAACATTGTAGAGTATGATAACCTTATAGTATAAAATGGATTGCGCTCTACCTAAATAATTTTGCTAGAATAAATTAAAAAACAAAATGAGATGAAAGCTCTAAATCTATAGATAGATCAGAAATGCTAGAGCCCACGGTAATGCGGTTGTCTTTTTGAATTGAGAATGGAAAGAATTTGTAAAAACCTTTTATCTCTCATAATAATAATTTTGATAATCTCAAATTTTGAAATATTTAAATAATACAAAAGCAAAATCAATTGTATAAATTCACTTTTATAATATTTCACTATTCACAATCCTATATAATTACAAATTTTATTTTCCTTACTCATATTCCTAATTGACAAAAGAAACATGCTGCAAAAGTCTAAATGAGAACACTAAAATGTTGCTTTAAGTCACTTTAGGAATCTATTTGTTGTTTTTCTTAAAGTAGCTACATTAGCATGAAAACACTTAAACATTGCTTTAAGCCACTTTAGGAATCTATCTATTGTTTTGCTTGTAAGTAGCTAGATTAGCACTACCCTGTGGTTTAAGAACTGATCCCTCCTAGGCATTTAAGTTATTAGAATAATTTATTTTGATATTGTAGCCTTTTTAGTTATATTTGTGGTTAATATGATTTTAATTTATTTATTTTAATATGCTTAAAATTTAATAAAGATTAATATGATTTTAGATTATATCAACAATTTATTTCTTAATGAGTTTGTACGTAACTGGATTAGTTGAATTACACTATGATTTAATTAAAAACCACTTATAAGCATATAAATCATTAAAATTAACTTATAATAGTATTATTTTTGAATTATACCCATCTTTAATAATTTTTTATTTCATGCCCACTTTTTAAAATCAATTAATCTTAAAAAAATTAAACTCTCATAACATGAGAAAGTGATTTAACGGTAACAAATCCAATAAATTTAATTGTGTGTGAAATGTGCATGCTCAATATTAGGTGAATGGAAATTCATCAATTATTAAATTGAGTATTCAATGGATGTCCATATCAACTCGAATATGGTAAGAATCCACAATAGTCCATAGAATTCACAAATTGTTTTTAAGTTTTATTAAGAGTGGAAAAGTTACCTCATTTTAGTCTCTTTAATTTCCAAAGCATTTCATATTTCTTTTTCCAAATATACAAATTTAAGCGCTTTAGCCCAACTCTCCTCTTTGTTGTAACAATTAAGACTAAATGACTCTCATCTATGTATCCACATCATTCACCTCCTTATTTGGTTGTTTCTATTATTAAGTGTCATGAAGAAATATATTTGGCTAGACAATAAGATCTTAAGTTTAGTCAAATCTTGAGATTATGATTGTATTATGCATAGGAAAACTTAATGTGCCATATATATATAAATGTATAGATGTTAGATAGAAGAATAACATTTCCATGTAAAATGAAAGTTTACTATGTCTAGCCCCAAGGGTTAGCTCAGTTGGTCAAAAAACCGTGCCTTGCCATCGGGAGGTCACAGGGTCGAATCCACCCGAAGCCCTTGGGGTCAGGTCTTGCAGTAGGCCGAGGGGTGATTTAGCCTACCTATCGCCCATATTTTTCTGTGGACGTTAGCGATCAACTCACTGACCAGGGTGCTCGTGAACCACATGTTTAAAAAAAAAAAAAAAAAAAAAGAAAAAAAAAAAAAAAAAAAAAAAGAAGAAAAAAGAAGAAGAAGAAGAAGAAAGTTTATTATGTCCAACTAAAATAAGTTGAAATTGTTATTAGGATGATGGTAGACTAACAAAGTAAATTTAGTTATGTTTATATTAATTTTTTTTAGATGTCATTAATAAAAAATAGGCTGATAGAAAAAAAAATGTGCATTTTTCTCCTTTTTTTTTCTTTTCTTATTACATGAGGACAACCACATCAGTTAGATGGCTATTATCACTAAAATTAAATTGTATCCTTTTACAACTAAGAGAACATTCTTTAATCCTATCATTTTAGGACAATGATTCTTGTCCACTTGGAAAGTGTGTAATGGATCTCCCTCTCCACCCAACCAAAGAGAAAAGTGACCATTTTACTCATTTGTAACCATTTTAGTTTACCTTTGGGCTTGTGATGCAAAGTTATCTCTAACAAATTTAAATGAAATATATATTCTATTAGATTGCATTAGACCTTCATATTGCTTAAAATGTGCATTGTTCAAACCTTGGATTCCTATGAATCAATCACACATAACTTAATTATTCAAAGCCTAGATCATTCAAAACATTTTGAATCCCTCCTATCCAACTAGAAATAAGAATTAAGAATAATAATGTCACTTGTACTAGTTCAATTGACATGTTTAAGCATTTTAAAACACTCTTCATTTTGTACTAGTTGAATTGACGCGTTTAAACATTTTCATATTAAAACGCTCTTCATTTAAATAGTATAATTTGTATTACATCATTTTTCGGATCTCAATGATTTATATTTTTTGGCTTGGTAAAAAAATAGTTCTCTATCACTTGTGCTTTCCTATTGAAAAAGAGTGTGTTTCCTATAAATACAACTCTCACATTTCTATTATAGTTTTTATTACCTTGTATACTTGGAGTTCATCCAAAATCATCTAATTTTTTTTAATAACTTTTTTAATACATTAATAATTAATCAATTAAATTAATTAATAATTAGTAGATAATAACCATAAAACTTATAATTAACATATACTAGTTAATATATTAACAATAAATAAATAACATATTACAAATGAATAAATACCATTGATAAATTTTTTTTATATTGATATCTAATATATAATTTATATAAAATTATAGTAGGAATTACATTTAATAAAATATAGAATTACTTGAGAGAAGAATAATGAAAAAATGATAGAACTCCAAATAGGGTGTAGCTCAATTGGTGATCGCCTTCTTATGAGGTAATATGTAAAGCATGCGATTCAAAGTTCAAATCTCTTTTGTAAAATAAATTAAAATAAAAGAAATATCATTTTTTATAAAGAAAATCGAAATGGTTATTGTAATAGCTCAGTAACTTGTAAATATTACTTTTTACTTTGGTATGAAATTTTCTTGTATAGGGATGGATGTGAACATTTAGGTACATAAATGATCATCATTTTGACATTAATATTAATAAAATGCATATAGTTAGCCTTGTGAATTTATGATGGAAAAATATGCTAAAGAGGATTTCACATCTCATATTGTTATATGACACTTAAGAAAGGCCCAAGAATGGCTATACTTTGCTATGATATTTTCTTGTATAGGGACGGATGTGAACATTTAGGTACATAAATGATCATCATTTCGACATTAATATTAATAAAATGCATATAGTTAGCCATGTGAATTTATGAAGGAAAAATAAGTTAAAGAGGATTTCACATCTCATATTGCTATATGACACTTAAGAAAGGCCCAAGAAGGGTTATGGGTCGAGGTAGTTTCTTGCTGAGATTTCATCTCCTTGGAGATAGATTATCTCAAAGAAGGAAAAAATAATAAGGTTATTTTAGAGGTGAGAGGGAAAATCCTAAAGAAACCTTGTTGATTTGAAGCTTGTTGGAGGAGGCCCAAAAAATTAGAGGGTAGTTGTCTCATATGTGAAATTTTCTTGGGGGAGACTTGGTTAGTGGAATAATCATTTCTCATTGGTTGGGAGGAGAATTTTTTCTCCATCGTGGGTTTCATGGAAAACTTAGTTTCATAAACCATATAACTAAATATGTTGGAATACATTTCTTTTCTGCAAATCTGTGTGAGAAGAAAGTTTATGTACTAGTACGATGTTTTTTTTTGTTTTTTGTTTTTATAAGAAGGTTTGTAAACTAATGCGGATAAAAAATTAGGAATAAAAAATAAATAAAAGGCCAGTTACAAGAACACATAAATTCCATGTATATATAAATATAGATAGAAAGAATTGAATCATGTAAATAAACATTAATATATACATCTATCAAGTAATAAACAAAATAGAATATGTAAGACTATAAGAGGGTTTATATTCTAATATGGGAAACCACCTAAATTTGAAAATAGAAAAAAAAAATTAATACCTATATTTATCATTATGGGAATTTGAAATATGGTTCATATTGACAAAATGTTATTTCTCTTTTATATAAGGAAAGTGTTAATGATAATAACATAGAATAAGTAATTCTAATAAGCCACCACACAGATTTGATAAACTACATTACATATCAGTGTTGAAACTTTGTTGTTTTCTCATTTATATAATAGAAGATACAATGTACAAAATACTAGGGAATCTATAAATGATGTAGGCTTGACAATTCCGTACAAAATGTTGCACTTAGGCCATGACCTTTAACCACAAATAGGTGTGCAATATATGGCAATGAAAACCATGACCTTTAACCACAAATACTAAAGCTACTCTCAGTATGGCCTGAAGAGAGCCCAAACCCTAATGGCTAGGGTTCATTTTGGTGAAAGATGTATATTACAATAAACTGGTGTGCAAGCCCACTTAGAAAAGTAGTCGATCAAAGATTCAGACTATGAAATTGGAATTATATCCTTTCCAACCAACAAATTTCTCAGAATACTAAGATAACCTTTCCTTACGTGCAACAGGTTAAGAGTAATGAGATGTGGTAACATCTTTCTCTCATAATGAAAATAATTGAGATTGGGAGTTATAGAATTCTTACTAAAAGTTTAACTCTTACCTTAGAGTAGTAAGGGTGAAAATCATCCTCTGCCTTTGAAGAAAAAAAATACACGCACATGAAAGCTCTCACTAAGCTCTATAATCAGCCTCTCTTAATTTTCGATAATTTGGAACTTTTTCAGGAAGCCATTTTTTCCACAACATTTCACTTTGCCACCTATTAAAGTAGAATCTCACCATATGAGTCATCAGTACTCTAGAACCACTTCATATTTGAACCTATCCATTTATTTGTAGAGTTTCATTGTGAGTAACCACTACTTACTCATGTTTTTATGGTAACCTTTCTGCCTTCCCGATGTGGCATCATCATAGAGTCATTCTTGTTCAGAGCACCAAAGATGAGTTACCCCTACATCCATGGAGTCTATTCAACATCCCATTGAGTCCAGTTACAATATATTATCCCCTCCATGTGTCATATTCATCATGTCTTGCTCACATTTAGCCTCTAGCTATCCCAATCTATTTGTGAAAATCCTTTGTCTTAGTAATTGATAATCCTGTCTAGAATCATGTTATTTGCTGCCAAGTCAACCATGCATGTTATGTTATAACAAGGGAAATCATATGCTCATGAGTGCCCTTATTTCCCCATCATTCCCACTGGTGTTAGTATTTATTAGTCACACTACTATGATCCTCATTCCTTTATTAAGGACTCCTCATTGCCTCAACTGTAGCGGGCCCTCTTCTGTCGATGTCTACAAATCTATTCTAGGAGAGTTGTCTAGAGGGTGGTGTACCATGGCTCCAAACTTCATCATTGTTTGGTGCCTCAGATCAAGCAAAGGGACTCATCATTTCCCTTTGACTTGGTTGTATATTGCATGCTAGACTCCAACTCATTATCACATGATCAATAATTATACACTTGATGGTCCAATGATATAGCAGAATGTCCCAAAATTCTCCGGGTGTGTGGGGGATGTTCCAAGACTCATTAGGAAGTGACCCTTTAGGTATCTCCTCTCATGCTAAGATTTTATAAGATCATGATCCAACTTCATATGTAGTTCCATTCATTTGACTACCTTATTTTCCGCTAGTCGGAGAGCCCACAACATGCACATCTATTTGAGATGGTCCATTCAAAACTTCACGACCATTTCCTTTTCAACAGTGCTTCGTTCATTGTGATCTCCCCTCATATTATGTCCTATGTACTTTGTTCAACAAATTTCATTGTAATAGTCTTGACCTTTGTCTTCCAAGAAAGTTATGTATATGATAGTCTTTATATCATTGTATTACTTTCTAGTCCACTAATGCCACCATATTATGTATCATGTAGTATGTTTCTCAACCCCACATTATTGGGTGCACCATTATTATTTGTAATAAGTTATCTTGGTGGATATGGGTATGTCCCCCTTGCCTCATTGAGATCTTGTACTCCCCATAAAAGGAAGCTTCTATCTCACAAGTAGGTCTCACCCCCTCTAGTTTCAATCATTTCCTTCATTGCTTTATACCTCTCTCTCTCTCTCTATGAATCTCTTTTGGTGTCTTGTGAAAGTGTACCTACAATGTATTTTGTTCATACAATGCGTTCCTGACACTCCTATGTTTGGGGGGGGGGAATATATTATCACCCAAAAAATGATCACCTAGCCATTTCCTACCAGGTTGATCGAGACACACCATGTAGGATGGGTTTTTACATATTAAAATCAACTTTCACCTTATGAAATAGTTTGCTAAACTATTTTCATAATTTTCTTCTCATTAGAATCCAAAACACCTCATGAGAATAAGTGAATAAATAATTATTCACAAATTATTTTGTTGAAATAATTATTAAATCATTATTTAATGATTACTTCTAACCATTTTTTACTTAACTACTCAGCAATAATTAAATAGATCATTATTTATTTATTATTCTATAATTATCCATTATTTCTCTCATGAGATAATTATTAAACTATTATTTAATAATTATTTCTAATTCATTGTTGAAAGTATCCCCGTAAGGCAATTAATAAATAATTTTTTATTTGTTAATTACTTTAACCATTTTATAAGTAAAGATATTTGATCATTTCAAACAATATTTCACTCTTTGAAATATAATAAAATATTCCTAATGACTAGATCTTGATTTAGATCAACATTTTTTATTATTACTCTAGATCTAGACCTATCTTAATATTTTGTTATAATTAGAGGGGTTTTCTCCTCATTCCACACATCACCATTCTCATCATCCTCATTATCGTCCTATGAGATTTGAGTTCCCATTTTCGAGTTCAACCCACAATTAACGCCATTTTTCCACTGCAACAATTAGGAGAGACAACGCTAAAGCTGAAGCACAAAGTATTCAAGGACCCATCCCACAGAATGGGACTTGTAGGTCCAAGTTTGCATATTCTCCTCACAAGGTGTTTTCATTTTAATTCAATAATAATAAAAATATTATTCATTTTCCATTGGGTCTCATTTTCTTCATATGCTGCTATTTACTATTCTTTTTGCGTAATATATTTTGCATGGTTTCTAATGTTTATTTTGTATATTTGAAGAACAATGACAACTACCATTGTTTGTTATTAGGGCTATTTGTCACTAGTAGTTCAAGTAAATATTTTCGGTAAACTCCTCCAAAAACATTATGTTAACAAATGGTTACCAACACTCCTTGAAAATAAGTCCATCTGAGGCTCCCTATGGGAGGTGTGTAATAGTCCTATCAGTTGGAATGTTCTAGTAAATAGGGTTCTCATTTGGCCACATATGCTAAGAGAAATGGACCAAAAAATTGTAACCATCAGGAAGAACTGAAATTTGTCTCAAGATAGAAATAAGATTAATGCATAAGGAATTTAAAGTAGAGGAGCATGTCTATCTTTTAGTTAGATCCAAGAAAATATCTTTAAAGATTGAGTCATGTGTTAAGCTAGCATCATGGTTTTTTCAACCATTCAAGGGTTTGAAATGATAATTTCAGTGGCATATAGATTGGCCTTGCCATCAACACTTAAAGTTCATAATGTTTTCCATGTCAGTTTGCGTAAAAAGTATGTGCATGATGCTAATCATGTGATTGATTGGTCAGTGTTGTAGGTAGAACCAGATAGAGAGTATTAAATGGAATTTCTATGCATCATTCATCATAGGCAACTCATACTCTAGAATCCATTCATCGAGCAAGTAAAAGTGTAGTGGAGGTACTTTTACCTGAGGAAGCCACATAGGGGATGGTTGATCAAATGAGGGAAACATATCCATTTTTATTTACTAGTAAAGAAAATGTAAATAACTTCTAAAGTTTTGTACAAAGTTTAGTACATAAAGCTCAGATCAGTCTTTACTCTCGGTTTAAAGCATATTTATAAATGTGTTCAAGTATAAAACAATGAGGAAGATGTTCCTTCAATGGGGTGGGGTTTATGACAACCCTTTTCATAAAATCCCATCTTATGAATATTTGTAAATATTGTTGTAAGTAAATTATGTAAATATATGCAAAATTAAATGGCTGAGAGATGGGAAACAAATTTCAAAGCATTCGGGAGGATGTTTATTGGGAAATTAAAGAAGTTGTTTATTTTATTACAGTCACAAGGATGAATAGTAGGATTTAAATGAACTTGATTTGGAGATGTATGAAGTAGAGGAAATGTATGGTCTTATCTTACAAGGAGGGCAATCCCATAAACCTATTGGTTTTATTCTACAAATAAAATGACAAAAAAATTAAAGAAAGAGTTGTTCTAGTAGGCAAGTGACAAGAAAAAAAGGAACACATGTAAGAAAGTGAGGAAATAAAAAAATATGAGGATCATATGTAGAATGGAGTGTGTCGATTTGGAGGGGGGACGCTAGGGGCATTTTAGAGGGAAGATATTTCTCTCATGGTAGTTGAGCTGCTAAAAATTAGGGGGCCCTATTGACTGAGAATAAAATAATAGTGGTTTGCTTTCGAGGCCGCTAAATAGATTGGGAAACTAGTTGGTTACAAATGACTAGTAGATTGAGGCATTCTAGGAATATATGGGATGATAAACACCTAGTGCAGCATAGGGCTAAGAAAATGAGTAAAGAACCATTAAGAAGTCACTCGGGAGCTTTGATATTACTTCTACTGTGATATCATGAATAATAAGTCTCCCCTCTCTTTGTGAAAATATCTATCCAAGACTAAACTGAGACTCTCTATGCTCTACAAGAGCCTCTACATTTTCATTGTTGGATAATGACATTTGTTGTGTAATGAATGTGAGTTATTGAGAACACTTGAGAAATGTTTTTTTTCACTATATGTGAGTGGTGGTTGGAAATTCCTAAGTGAACTACCTCCTCAATATCTAAATCTAGCAAGGAATATCATTATGCTATCAATCTAAAGTTAGGTAGACATTCAAGTTTGAACCTTTGTTTTCGGTCCTCTCATTATAATGTAAGTGTTTTATCTAAACTCCGCGTCTACCAATGTTATGTAAATGCTCACCGTACTGTTAATATGCATATGTTGATAAATTTTAATGTTGATTTCCTATGTAATGTTTGAGGTATGTTTATTTCCTTAATGGCAAATGTGGAAAATTGATTTCCTATGTGATTTTTGAGGAATCATTAATTCTTATGTTTTACTTATGATCTTGAATCCATTTTGAATTACTAACATGGGAGATGTGTAAATCTCAGTTGTTGGTGGAACACTTGTGTTAGACTGAGTTGTAATAGTATGCCTCTTTGGTAGGTAATTAAGGTTATCAAGGTCATCCTAGTCCACATGATACACACACACACACACACACAAACATTTCCACAAACTGCAGTAGAGATAGGCCTTTGGGTATATCTTCCAATATAAATAGAGATTTGTGTTTCCAAGTGCCAAGAGTCCTCGACAAAGGCTCACATATATGTTCATATATATATATATATATAAGCTATGGAGGGATATCCAAGTTGGCTAATTATGAAGGCATCCCCGCATATTTAGGTGTGTATATGAATGAATGCATGTATTTATAGTATGTATGTATATGGCTCGAGATTAGGAGGAAGCCACACATGAATTCAACTAAGTGTCAACAGAAGAGGGGAGTCGAGATGGAGAAACTTTCATGGTAGTTAACATAATGAAATCCTTGTCTCAGGACTTTGGGGTCTAAAACCTTAGGGAGCCCTCATTGGTGTGCAAAAGTACGCCAACGAGAGAAGAATGTTGAGATGGAGAATATCGGATAAGTTTCATAAGGAATTCCCTTCTCAGGCCTTAGGCTTATGCGGTGGCACCTAAACAAAATTAACAACATTAGTGCAAGGATGGAGGAATTAAGTCCATAAATTATAAAAAGGTAACAAATAATCATAATGCGAAATTTTTATTTTTGCACCAAGGTCCAGTACCAGTGGCACCAAGGCTAGGTGGAAAGGTGACGTGGATATAGACTAACATGGAAACATAGTGGTGTGCCATGTGGCATATATAATAGACCATATCAAAGGGTTGGGAGGCCCATGAATGAGTGAAAAATGGAGCTCCCCAAAGAGGCCACACGGAGGAAATGATGTTGAGAATACATCATGTTAGCCCTTGAGTTCTTAGGATCTCAAGGGGATTATCGTGGAGCACGATAAGAAAGGGCCAAATAGACATAGGGTGAGATAGAGATATCCTTGACTATTAACACATGTTTTCTTTGTCTTAGGACTCTAGTGGGGTTGGTTGTGTGAAATTATTGAAAAGGGACCATATTAATTCTCAAGAGATGGGAAGTAATTCTAGTAATGGATATAATTTTTTTTGTCTCAAGACTTCAGATTTTTTGGAGATTGGAGGTGCAACACATTTAATGGCAGTGAGAGAACATACTGATATAAAAAGGAGGTGAGATTGGAAGTCCTCAATTTTTTTAACCTTAATTAAATATATCTTAGTTAATGTATTTTTCCATGTGGTTTGCATGATGTAACAAAGGATTATGCCTCTGAGCGAGATTTCATTATATAGAACAATGGTGGAATTATAGCTTGAAGGGATGGATTGATATAGGCCATGTTGTGGTTAGGTGACATATGCAATGGAGGCATGCCACAGTGGGATAATGGCCATAGGGTGTGATGACAAGGAGTGACTAGATATGGTGGAGTTTCCATGTGGAAAGCATGCTGAAGCCACGTGGCACCATAATGTTGACATAGCAGGAGTTTAATGAAAAACTTCAAACAACCTTATCTTATGATATGATTGTTATTTTTCATAAATTTTTGTATCGCTATAATTCTCTCAAAGAGTTGGATGTGTTGGTTGTATAAACTTTTGGTTTCAAGGAGTTTCATAAATGAATTTTTTTTAGACCACATTTCTATGACAAGACCATGGAGGTTTGGTATATGATAATAATACCTTCTTCTACCCTTAAGATGACCTATGGGGTGATGGGGGTGTTAAACCTCCATTTCTAAGCATTCTAACCACATGTTTCTCATGTGGCCTCTAGAAAATCCTCACTAGTCAATTCATTGGGTCCTACTATCAGGCCCATGTCACACTGTTATGGCCATCATTATTGCAACATTAATTATTAAGCAAGGAATGGTAGTAGCCGGTAGTGAGAAGTAAGGAAATACCATCATTTAAAAAGGAATTTTTTTCATGTTAATCAATATCCATCAGCATGCTTAAACATTGCATCACACAACGACTTCAATAGCAAGTCATCCACAATTGGTGATAATGTATGTTCCGCCCTCATGCTTGTGTCTTGTACCACCCCTAATCCACTTTCCCACTATAAAAAATGTTAGGTTGAGTGTATAAAATCACCCATCCCACCTCGCTAGTCCTTATAATTTACCACTACCATTGACGTACAATGGAATGGTTCCACTAAGGTGAAATTCCACTAGCACACAACATCATTCAATTGTAACAAAACCTCATTGCTCATAGGGGTGACAACACATATTTCATTACATATTATGGAAATCTCAGGGTATTGTGTGTAAATAGGAGGATAAAAATGTCTCCCATGCCTAAAATCTCACAATTTTGTATGTAAGCTTACCCCTAGGAGCTATGGCTAGAGTCCTGAGTTTTCAACCTCTAAATTTAAATAAATTAAGAAAAATGGATCACATACAACTATGCATTCATTTATGTTTAATCAAAGTGAATCAAAATAACCATAACACATAACTATGAATTTATAGGATGACCATCATGCTCATATTAGTGACCTTCATATCTTAGGAAACTATTCATATACATAACACACAATATATTGCATTATTAACAATGAAATAAAATTTATCATAGTCCACAAGACATTCACATGCACATTGTACACTTATCTACATGTTTAAACTTGTTTATAAAATTAAGGATGGACTCTAACTCTCCACCCAACTGCAAACCATCCACACATCAATTATTTCTTTCAGTTAACCTCCTCCAGGATAAAATAAACGTTTGAGGGGATACATATCTAGGGACATTCACACCACTAAGCAAAGGAGTCAAATATCATATTGGTTTGAAAGCCCTAAGGCAAGCACATCAATGACTCACTTGATCTCTTGTTAAAACACATGGCTTCACCCAAGATCCAATGAGTTATATCTACATTTCATGAGGTGGAATCATTGTTTTCGTGGTTTAACCATTGTCTCTCATAGAAAACACTGCAAAGTTCTGCAGTCCATTATCTAGGTGGTTTTGCAACCCCAAGACATGCAATAGAATGACTCTTATTTATGTATAATATTGGTTTAAACTAGCAATAAGTTATTTCACAACCCCAAGGAAAGAACCAAAATGATGTAATTCTCTATCAAGCCCAAGGAAAGGACCAAAGCTACATAATTATATATCGAGCTCCCCATTAAAAAACGAGACTTAGATATATTAGTTAGTGGACTTAACATGATTACAAGGAAATTTTCGCAAAACACAGAACATACGTTCAATTCTTGCCCATTTGTGCTCCTCATTTCACACTAGTACCTTCAAATAGAGTTCCTCTCCAGTGTCTCCAACCAAAGGTTTGTTGCTCGATGGTTCCTATCACTCTAAGTGCTCCTCATATAGTATCCTTTTGCGGAAATTTATCTGTATGTGTTATTTTCAACTTTCATCCATTTTCTTCTCCACAATTTCTAGAAGACAAAAGTCTCTTGTCTCTGAACATTTAATGAGGAGAAGGGACAATATGATACCATCCTCTACATAGGATTCCCACTCCCAATTCAATGCTTGTCAATGTAGGCCAGTCTGTCATTAGATAGAGAGTTTTGACCAGTAAACGATGTTGGTATGTACCTCGTAATGGTATGACATAGGTAAATATACCCATTCTTAACAGGAATTCATTGGTCACACAACAACCCATGACAAGATTTCCCTCTCCAAATTTTGGGTCCACATGTGGTTCTCTTTAGGCCAGTTGTTAATTCATTTTTACACACTCAGATATATATGTGTGTGTCTAAATATATACAATTATTGCACCGAGGCGCTCTACAACCCAGTATCGGGGTATATCTCACATAAAAACCCCCAGTATGGGGGTAGATCTCACATAAAAACGTAAAAGTAAACGTAAATGTAAATGTAAATGTAAACAACCCACTATGGGGGTAGATCTCACATAAAAACGTGAACATGTGAATGTAAGCGTAAATGTAAACTTAAATGTAATGTTTAACATTTAACATTTTTAATCTAATGTTAGCCCTATTTAAAAATAAATCTAATTATTAGTATGTATAAACACAATGTAAATTTAAAATATAAAGAGGTTTACCAACACTAAAAAAAGATGTATGGTAAATAAATAAAAATATAAATAAACTAGAGGTATGGTAAATAAGTAAAACTTTTTTTATATTTACTATAGAGGTATGGTAAATAAATAAAAATTTAAATAAACTAGAGGTACGGTAAATAAATAAAACCTCCTTTCATATTTATTCCATAGAACTCTTTATATTTACCAAAACTCAAAAAATATGTTTTATTTACGTGAAGCCTATGAACCAAATACCATGGGACAAATAATTATTAATACCATGGCCAAATTCCATATTTATAAAAGAGGTATGGTAAATAAATAAATATAAAAGAGGTATAAAGAGGTAATAAAAAAATAAAAAAATATCAAATAGGATTATAAATAAACATCTAATTATATACCAAGCCTATGGGCCAAATACCATGGTGAATAAAAGAGATATGATAAATAAATAAAAAATTAAATAAACCAAAGCTATGGTAAAAAAATAAAACCTTTTTTTTTTTTTATATTTACTCCACAAAACCTCTTTATACTTACTACCACTTCAAAAAATAGGTTTTTATTTAGGTGACTCCTATGGGCCAAATTATTATTAACACCATACAAGAAAAAACATTATTAACCCTAAATATTAATAATTAAAAGATTAATATTAATATTATTCTTATTAATAAAATATTCATATTTAATATATTATAATATTATATTATTAAATTTAATAACTTTGGATTAATACAATATTAATATTTGCTATAATATAATGTATATTAATATATCATGATATATATGAACTCTAGATATATATGGGAGGGAAGAACAAATACATAGAGTGATAGAGGTGGAGAGATATGGGGAGTGACAAGGGAGAGATCGAGATAAACTTAAGGATAGGGGAGAGGAGGAATGAAGAGAGAGAGAGAGGGGGAGATGAGTGAGAGATGTAGATAAGGGTAAGAGAGGGAGAGAGAGACACAAAGATGGAGGGGGAGGGAGAGAAGGAGAGAGGGAGGGAGATAGAGATAAGAATTGAGAGAGAGGAGGAGAGTGATGGGGGAAGAGAGAGGATTGGAGGGAAAAGAGAAAGAGTGATGGGGGAAGAGATAGGGAGGTAGGAGATAAAGGGGGAGAGAGGAAGTATGAGAGATTGGATTTGATAGAGAGGAGGAGAGAGGGAGGGAAGAATAAATACATAGAGAGTAAGAAGTGGAGAGAGAGAGAGGGAGTGACAAGAGAGAGATGGAGAGAGAGTGTGTATGTTTGGGGGTGAGATAAAGAGACAAAGAAGGAGAGATGGAGAGAATGGGGGAGAGAAAGAGAGAGTAGAGAGGGAAAGATATAGTAACAAAATTGGAGGGTGAAGAGAGAGAGAGAGAGAGAGAGATGGAGTTGGAGGGGGATAGAGGGAGGTAAGAATAAATAAATAGAGAGAGAAAGGTGGATAGAGATAGAGGGAGTGATAAGAAAGATGGAGAGAGAGGGAGAGAGGATAAAAAGAGGGAAGAGAGATAGAAGCGGGGGAGAGGGAGAGAAGGGGAAGAGAGAGAGTGGGAGGGAGAGGAGGAGGGAAGGATAGATAGATAGATTGGAGAAAGAGAGTGTATGTTTTTGGGGGTGATATTAGAGAGACAGCAGGGAGTATAGATTAGATGGAAGTGAATGAGGAGGGAGAGAGAGAGATGGAGAGAGAGAGGGAGGGACAAAGATATTGATAAATATGGAGTGAGAGAGTATGTATTTTGGGGGTTGATAAGAGAGACAGAAGATAATATAATATATAATATAATAATAATATATATAATATATATATATATATAAATAATATAGGGGGGAGAGGGGGAAGAATATTTATTGCACTAGATGCATTGATTTCAATGTAGATGATTTCTAATCCTATTTGATTGCTTTCACTAAATGCATTGATTTCAGTGTAGACGGTGATTTCTAATCCTATTTGATTGCTTGCACTGGATGCATTGATTTCATTGTAGATGTTGATTTCTAATAATATTTGGTTGCTTGAACTATATGCATTGATTTAAATGTAGATGATTTCTAATCCTATTTTATTGCTTGCACTAAATGCATTGATTTTAGTGTATATGGTGATTTATAATCCTATTTGATTGCTTGCACTAGATGCATGGATTTCAGTGTAGATGTTGGTTTATAATCCTATTTGCTTACTTGCACTAGATGCATTGATTTCAGTGTAGATGTTTGTTTATAAACCTATTTGCTTACTTGCACTAGATGCATTGATTTGAGTGTAAATGTTGATTTCTAATTGTATTTGATTGCTTGCATTAGATACATTGATTTCAGTGTAAATGTTGTTTTCTAATCTTATTTGATTTCTTGCATTATATGCATTGATTTTAGTGTAGATGTTGATTTCTGAATTATTGTAATTGGATGTATGATGGTACATTGATTTTAAAGTGATTGGATTAATATTGTGCATTGATTTTAGTGTAAGCATAACAAATTATTGACAATGTACATTGACTTTTGTGTTAAAGTAATTCAACCTATTAATATTGGAGAGAAAGAGAGACAAGGTATTATATTTACTACAATATCTCAAGCTAAAGATTTAAATGGGTTACAATTTAACCTGTCCTTTTCATATAATCAATATGAAAAGACGACAAAAGTAACAAGGGTGACAATAAGAATACTAGAAGAAAATGGTTTGAGATTAATCACAATGAAAGACTATTTGTAATTTACTATATTCTTATTATTCACATTTTCTATCATTTAACACTATTACATTGTCACTTTAGATTCAAAATTTTTATTTCATCATTTTTCATCATTAAAGTTATTCACAATATTTATCATCTCAACAAACTGAGGTAACTAAGAAAATTTAAAATTACAATGACTAGATTAATCTGAGACATATTTAGCATATTTAAAATGATTATATTTAATATTAGATGATTTTACATATTATTGATAAAATCAATCATCTGTTCGATATATTTTCTTTGGCCGCACACGACTGAAACTAGCCTAGATCCATCTTAACTCTAGATCTATCAAGCGTCGAGAGGGATCAAATCTCTCGAGGTGCAAACTTTTCCTCAAGTTTTGCACTCAAAAAAGAGGTTTGCACCTCAAGAGATTTGATCCCTTTTGGTGCTTGATAGATCCGAAGTTAATATGGATCTTAATTTATACAACTAGGCTTATGCGCATGTTTTGTTATGGAAAAGAGGTTGTTACAAAACTTTGATAGAATAGAAAAGGTAGTATTAATTCTAGTTACATGATCAATAAATACGGTAAGATGATTTTTTTTTTTTAGTTTTAAGATCAACAATATGAAACTTAAAAAAATAACCATAAATTAAATGAGCTTAGACCTAGTTTTTTGAATTATAATTACCATTTGTATTTCTAGGTAGTAACATTTATTCATAGAATGAAATATACACAATAGATGAAAGCCTTAATTATTTTCAAAGGTACAATTTTTTATACCTTATCTTATATAGGATGTCTTCATATTTAAACTTTCAAATATGAGTTGTTATAGTTGTTTCTTATGAGATTCAACCTGCACTTAATTGTTTTTTATTAGATTACTATCATCAAGAATGGTGAATGCATGACACAAGAATAACATAAAATCTTGGATGGAGCAAACCATAACAGATTGGGAAATACACTTGATTTAAATATACTACTAATTAAAAATATTTCCTTGCTACCATATAACATGCAAAAGTTAAGGCAATGATAACAAAAACAAATGTTGAAGACCTCATTAGGGATAATAAATCACAAGAAATTTCCGCTTGGAAGGAACCATGTATTAATTTTATCATGAACTCCCATAAATAAACTTGATCCTAGTGGATAATAACCTCATGGAATATCTCTTTGGAATTTATACTAACTTTCGAGATAAAAAGAGATATTAAAATTTTAACGAAAAATTGGATGGGTTAATGCTATAAAAAAATCATAAACTTTGAGATTATAGCTCTCAAGCCATGATGAGCATGCATGCTCAACATGTTCCTAATAAACATGGTATTAAGCTTCCAACTAATTTGCTAGCAAATAATCAAAATTGATTTTAAAGATGAAAGGAACACTCGATTAATTGAATACATTTCTAGAAACCCACCACACATTCTTCTAGTAGCCATTTGTTCTACCTTATCCTAAGCAAAAGAATAAGGAGATTCAGGTTGTAGGAGAAATTGGCAAGCGTCACCTAATATCGTTATGAAAAACTCCCATATTTGGAATATTTGCAAGCAAATTTCCAATAGAGGCATTTCCATATCCCTAAATGGATGATAAAGTAGTTAGAATAGCATCACAATACAATACTACACCTAGAAATCATATCTTGAAAATTTTTCATTCCAATGTAATATATATGGGTACTTTTGATAGATTCATTTTATAACTTGTTTAAAGTTCTTGCGGTCCCCCAAAGATGCCTTAGGTGAGACTTCACTTTCTTGCAGGTATTGCCGAAAGGGATGATGTTTGAAGGGGTTTTGTTGGCTAATTCATGTTCAACCCAGGTTTTCCCCATGCGCGCTAACAAATGGTTCTATTTATAGGAATGGGATCTGCGACTAAAGGGGACGTGGAGGCCTAATAAAGAGGAGATACAAAAATGGGTAGAGAGAAAAGAACACGAGTTTGTTGTAGAGTAGACCAGAAATCAAAAGATCATCCCTAAGAAATGGATCCAAAGATATGTTTTTACAAATTTTCACAAAAATAATTTTTATTGAATTTCTCTTTGGCCGAATGGTTGCAAAGGTTAGAAAAAGAGCATAAAACTTGGCTCCTTTTATTTTGTAGTCAGACTCCAGAATTAATCTAGATGGTGAACTCTATAAGTACAAGGTTTCCCATGTAGGTTATTTTTTTTTGAATAGTGCGTTGGAATGCTATGTTGTTGAGTTTGCTATAGAGGTTACTCATTTGTACAATGCAATTGAAAGAGAATTCTTTAAGGGACCACAAGGGAGATACATAAGATCATTGCCCACCTGGATAATGTTAATTTTTAGGGATAGATTGTTCTTTTTTATAGATAATTAAATTTTCATACTTTTCATCATTATTCACCCCATAACATTACATTATTATTAGCAATTATGTAGAGAGAGCAATAACATCAACCATGTAGGGGTACAATAAAGAACAATAGAAAAAAAGTTTACTCAATAGAGAGACTAGGAGTTAGGTCAGAGACTAGGGAAAAACCCCGCAAGGGGGAAAACCCAACTAAATTTTTCTTCTATTATATATTCATCAAATGTTCATCTGAGATACAAAGTACAATTTACCACGAGACATGAGTCTTTCATCACCAAATACAATAGGCCACCTAAGTCAATCCATTAGTAGGCATATTACACAGTCATATGACATAATATACATCATATTCTTTGCTGTAAATGTTATAGAGATTCTGCTATCATTGTCATATTGCCATCATAGATATAACAATATTCTTATACTTCCACTGTCATACTGAATTGAGGTCACTTCCATACCAAGAGTAATTTCCATGTCATATATATCATTGTCAAAAATCGTTGTATTGCGATCACTATCACATTAGGTCATTGTCTCATAACTTCATTTCCATATCAAATATTACTATCACACAGTTTTACTGTCACGTAGATAATAATCTTAGTGTCAGCAAGGTTACTGTCACAATGTCATCAAAGTCATTTTCATAAAGTTTGTCAACCTAGCCATCCACCACAGACATATATCAATAATCATTGCTACCATTTATTACTATCGCAAGCATCGTTATGACTGTCATATGTTATTGTCATGTAAATCATGACAATGACATAGATAACTGACATTATAGCATCACAATCATGCATCAAGGTCAAGGACTAGTTATAAATATAAGTCATCATTTTACATTGAATATTGGGTGTGTTATATTATTTCCATGACTATCTCCACGCGCAGTTACGTTGAGCTGGTGGTTGTAGGGGGGCAACAGTCCCCCCTACTGGGGGGTTTGCAACTGGGTGGTGGTCCCGCTACATAGGGTTTGAGGTAGCGCCTTGGGTTTTTATTATTTATTTATTTTATGCGGACCCAATAATAGTTGGTCAGACCCAAGGATGGGGGGTGGACTTAAAGTTGGTTAGCGGACCTACCCATGGTTTTTGCGTATGGTTTTGGGCATGATGGTTTTATGCCCATGGTATTTTGTAGATTTGGTCAAGGGAACTATGGTTATGTTCTAATCCAGGGTTTTTTTGATTGGGGTTTGTGAATGATTCAACATGTATATGTGTATATATATATATATATATTAATATATATATATTGTAACATTAAAAGGAATATAATGAAAAATCAATTTGGTATTCCCGTTTTGGGATGCTGGATAAAATTTCTATGTATATTGTTGTTTTTATGTTCTCGCCATTGTATATTTTTCCTTTTTAATAAATCATTTACATGAAATTTATGTACAGGGTTAAAACCTACACTGAATTTCATAGATAATAGGAGAGTGATGCCATTATAGATACACACCATATAGTGATGAAATTCTAAGATATAGAGAGTGATTCCTTGGCAAATTTGATCCATACCACAAAGAATTAGAGAGTGATGCCATACCCAACATGTGAGCCACAATAATTTATACCAGTCATAAATAAGGTATGCGAGCCATAACTTTTAGAAACTAAAATATGATGTGAGGTTATTGAGTTGAGTAAAAACCACGAAATGTATATATGAGCCATGAAAAGAAGGATCTATTCCATACTTAAATAATGTGGGCCATCCTCAGAGAATATAGAGCAAGCCATAAATCAAAACTGATCCATCACAAAGATAATAATGAACCTCAACAGATGTAAACCTCCACTCTGTAATATAACGAACCATTGTAATGTGATCGAGACACAAAGATGTAGATTCAAGTCAATGTATAAATAGATCAAACCTCTGTTATATAATGTGAGTCTTAGAAAGTTATGAAAGCCATTACAAACCACTGTAATATGTATGTGAGTCCTAAGAGCCACTGTAGTATGAAAGATCGAGCCACCAAAAAATAAATATGCCACTATAATGCGGGCCATATCGATTTACTATGGAATGTGAGCCTCCAATGAGTATAGTGAGCTACAAGAGAATGTGTGCTTCTATTGAGGCATAAATAAAATAAATCCAAGCCACATAAACTAATATGAGTCTCAAATGAGAAATATCAAGCCATACAGACATGTAAGTGAATCATAGAGAGGTATATGAACCATAAAATCCTGAATTGAAGTGATCCAAATGGGAGGATATATGCCCTTTTTATAGTTGATTGTGTATATGAAGGGACACGTCCCTTAGGACAGGCCAACATGAAATATCTGGCAGGAAACATAAAAATCAAATTAAATATTTTCCCAATAATCAAATTAATAATGATATTTCTCTTTTATTAAATATAATTTTCCTTTATCTAATTTGAATTATTCTTTGCAGCTTTTGTTGGGGAATCTAAGTTTCTCTCTGAGGAAAATTGTCTAAATTTCAACACTCCCTCTCATCTAGGGATGAATTTTCATCTACACCATAAGTCTCATCTCATATTTCTCATCATCACTACATCATGTCTCATCTCGTCTCGTCTCATCCCATCTTGTATCATAGAAGAAGAATAATCCACAACTGACAATAAGGGAGATCAATTTTATCCTCCAAACCTTAATAGTGTAGAAATTTTGAATAATTTAACACATATTCAACAGAGATTATCCTGATCATGTACTATTGCAGAAAACATACACAATACATAAGCTCCTCTACGTTGATCACCAATATAGCAGCATCAATAACAATAAAACATCAAGAGCATTCACACATTAACACAGTATGTATCCCGGGAAAAGCATCTCGCTAAAAACCCTAACTATCTGTATATTAATGATTGAGTCATGTAACATTACATAGCATAATACTTCTCACAAGTATCTCCACCTCTGTTACACACAATACAGCTCAGATCTGAATCAATCACTGGCTCAAATCTCCTTCGCTGCTTGCCTGCCTCC